>VZRO01009637.1:0-16850 GCA_013397915.1 Daphoenositta chrysoptera | reverse complement strand
CAGCCAGTGCCTCGGCAATTCACTGTGCATCAGATGAGGACACCTTTCTCAAACCAGTAACTAATGCCCAATGTTAGCTGGAGCTTCCAGACTGTGGAACCTTATATTGAAAATGCCCTGTTATGGCTATCCTGAACCTTGGAGGGTCCCATGCTGCCAGAGGGAGGAAGTTTCCTGGTTAGCAAAGAGATGAGCTCCCAGGGAACACCAGGGAAGACAAAAGACTGCAAAGGTATTGTGTGTCCTGATGGAAAGTTTGAGGTTGGGTGGAGATGCTCAGACGAAGAAAGCAAGCAGTCTGGGAAAACTGGGGAACTGGGGAACTGCCCTGGCTGTCCTACACCAACTTGATAGAGCAGGCAATGGTTACTGTTGAGGAAAGCAATAGAGAAAGGGAAAAAAGTACACCCAGCAAGTCCAGAAATCCTACTGTTCATTAAAAGAAACCATATTAAAAATTATGACACCCCATCACTTTATTGCTTTTACAGAAAACATCTATAGCTTGTGCAAATCTGGTCCTGTCTGTTCCCCTGTGGAATGAAAATAGGGAATGAGAAAGACAGACACATTATATTCCAAAGTTTTCAAGACTGACAGTCGGTTCAGGGATCTGCTAGTTTCCAATCTGCTAGTTAGTTCTCCACACCATCTCTGTGACCCGTCACTGTCACCCTGAATAACGGCACCTTCAGCCTGCAGAAAGTGCCTTGGGGTTTTCACTGGTGAAAATGAATGAAGCACAAAAATATTTTCAGTCAGTACTGGAACAAACTTCACATTGCACAGCTGCAGTGTAAGTGCTGTCCCCCAGAGACCCTCTAGAATTTGATTAAGGTATACAGAAACTTGACTCATATTTTATGGACATTCATTTTCATGATACATTTTCAAAGAGACAGCATATACTTCCATCCCTTGGAAGAAATTAAGGCTGTTATTTTAAGAAGAATAATATGTTTATAACATGCAGCAGATCTTGATGGCAGCTGGAGCAGCAACATGGAGCTGTGGCATTAGTTGCTGTGGGGGACTCTGGTGGGAGAAGCACCATGAAATATTGTAGACATCACAGTGGTTTAAGTTTTAATTTTTAATAGGAAGAATAAGCAGGACAAAAAGGAGAGCTTTAAAACCTCCGTGGGATGTGTACCCCAGGCTTGTGGGAGCAGATCTGAGTGTTCAGCATCAGCAGGCAGAGAGGGAAGCAGGGCTACATCTTATATCCACTGGTAAAAGCCCAGCCAAAAAAGCTGTGATGTGCTCTCTATGTTATGACAGAACATAGCATTGAAGAAGGATGTGGTCCCACCTATCTGTCCACAAAAGAACCTTTGGGCTGACATCTTATCAGGGTAAAAAAGTTAATGAACGGGCAAACACATAAAATGGGCTAATTAACAGCAAAGTGGGGTAATGCTCAGCAGAGCACATGGCCTTTAGGGCCATTCTGTGCTCTGTGAGAACTACCAGCATGTGCTGCACTGGCCCCCAAAAAGGGGAGAGCATGCAAAAACTGCATACCTGTGGACCTCAACATTTCTGCAGGTTATGAAACTCACAAGATGCTCCAGCAACCAAAGCAGGCTCTGCTTCACCTTGTACCTGGGCCCCCAGGGAAGACAGGGAGGCTGTTGGGAATTCACACCCCTGGTGACAGCAGACTAAACCCTGTTGTTTGCAGAAAGATGGCTACTCTGTGGGCGACATACTTTACTAAAACCTCATTATCGCGGTAGGAACTCTCTCCATCTGTTTTTATGTAAATAATTTCAAAGTCTACGATTTGTGTAATGTATTTTGTTTGAATTAGTTTTCACCAGTGAGATGAGGATAAAGATTTTCTTTTATATTACACAGCTGGTTTTACTTCTTCTTAGCATCCGATACTTTTATTATTCCTATACAAATTCCTTTACTGCAGGAGATTTATTACTTACAGTAATCTTGCGTGCTGTGAATTTCTTATAGCTCATTCATTTGGTTTTTCATGTGACTACTCTAGACGGGAGATAGAATGAAAAGGAGGAGATGTAAATCTGGTCAATATTACGGGGTAGTTCATCAGGAGTCATGCCTGCTGTCTCTTTCACAGTATCCAAGGTTTTATGTACATTGCTCAAAGAATTAACTAACTAGTTAATTCAAATAAAGCCGCAGAACCAAATTACTCAATGCATCAAAATCCCTCAGAGATGTTGAAAATTATGCGTTTTCAGAGACAAATACTGTTTTTATTACATAGCCAGACAAGGACCCCTAAATCCACCAGTGCTAATGCAAATAATAAATAACAATGAAACCTGCAGGAGCAGTGTCAGAAAATGCATTGATACTGAACATGAAACTCATGTGTCTACCTGAAAAATTGGTTGACTACAGCAAAATTTTGTTCAGTGACAGAACCCATAGAAAATGCGATGTGATTTCCTGGGTCGTTTGTGTCCAAAACAGAGAAGATAGGAGGAAGGGAAGGATGTACATTCAGATCATTTTCTTTTGGCAATTTCAGAATAAAATCTTCTGGTGCTTTTGTTCTGAAACAACATTGCTTTTAGAAGGGGTAATGGCTTTAAACTGAAAGAGGGTGGATTTAGCTTAGACATTAGGAAGAAATTCTTTACTGTGAGGGTGGTGAGGAACTGGAACAGGTAGTCCAGAGAAGTTGTGGGTGGACAGTTCATGGAGAGGTTGGACAGGGCTTGGAGCAACATGGTCTAGTGGAAGGTATCCCTGCCCGTGGCGGGAGAGTTGGAACTAGATGATCTTTAAGGCCCCTTCCAACCCAAACCATTCTGTGATTCTATGATCTTTGCCCTAGGATGAGATGTTTCATGCAGCTCAAAACACGTGCATAAGGACTGTGATGTTCTGTCATTTCCTTGGCTGAACTGCTCTTTACACATCACTATGTGCGGGATCAAAGGTTATGGGCAGAAGTCATACAGGTTCAAGCTGTATATACTGATCCTTCTTTGTATAACACTAAATTACTGCTCCTCCACCTAGAGGGATATCCCCACAAGATTATGTTGCCTGCCTTATGAGTCTACTTGATATGTACCAAAAGAGCATTTGTAAATGATGTGTGTGAGAGGCTAGGAGGGAAATGTAAAGTAAGCATTGCAGAGCTATAGCAGCAGAGCAGCACTACTTAAAACACACTCTAGAGATTAGGGAGTGTAAGCAATTTCTAAGTATCACCTGCAGTGATATCTACGAATAAGCAAGAGCAGTGAGACAGACAGAGGCAGACATGACAGAGGAATCTTTTTTCATTTCAGTCGGAGCCCTGACTGTGCAGGGGATGGATTTAACAGTGGGAAATAGAAAGGCTGAGGATGGCAAACTAATGCTCTCTTGCTGAAAGAAGGAACCCACAAAGCCTCTATACTACCCACACCGCCCATTTCGCATTAAAACTTAACTCACTTCATCCCTGAAAGCCTCTGGACTTATTGCTGTATATTAACTAATTTCAGGTCAAAGTATAAACCTTCCTCCGAAATTACAGTGGTCTGGGGAGCAATATCTGACATCTTACAGAATCATAGAATTGTTAAGGCTGAAACAGACCTCTGAAAATACCAAGATCCTAAAAATACCGAGATCTTGATCCAGTCGCACCCCTACATATGGGGCACAGGGTCACTGAGCATCATAAGGTGTGCAGCTCCATTTTCACTTTGGGCTACTGTGGGACTAGTATCAAATCTTACTTAAATCCTCCATGTGGGTGGGTGGTACAGAGGGGATGCAAAGCATGGAACTGACACTGCTTCTCAAAAGCCAAGGGCCGAAACAGGCTGAGTAAAACCAGTTTTCCCTCATCTTTCTCTTTGGTTTTAAGTGAACGGATTAAGGCACTATTAAGCCAATCCAGTTAAAGTAAACTGTATAGAGCAGTGTAAAAGTCAAACAATGTCAGAATAAAAGATGCAAAAATAGTTTCTGGGCATTGTCTGTTACCTTTGCCTGTTGAAAAGACTTGTTGATTAGATTAGATCACTATATAGACATATCGGATGTGACTTTGGTTTTCAAAGCTTTTTCAAAAAAACCCAAACAACTAGGAAATTACTAATATACCTTATCATGATCAAAGTGAAAAACAAACCAGCATTACTCAATTTTTTGATGAGAAATGGAGTTCAAGTTGCAGTTTCTTTTTGTTTCATATACTAACATCACTAAAATTGAGTACTCTGACTTCTAAACAACCACTGGAGGCTATTGGATCAATACGTAGGTGGATTTGCCTAACTGTTACTGCACTCTTGCCACAAGGCTAACATCAAGCTATGTTAGACATAAATCAAGGTAGGTAAGATGATTTTGTTAACTTAGGGTGTATGTTTCATTATTGTACAACTCCCCTGTTGTGGGGAGCATTTTTAATTTCAGCTTATATCAGCTGTTACAGCTTAAAGGCAGAAGAAGAAATACACGGGACTTCCTGAGGCCTCCTTTGAGCTAGAAAAATAAATCAGGGTATGTTTATTTTTTAAGCATTAATTTTGTTTCTTGTCTGCCATCAGCATTGCTACAAGAACATTGTGATTTCTTCAAATTGTTGTTTTGTCCATCACATTTACCACAGTCCTTATAGGTCTGCTTCTGTTCTACAGACAGGTCATTGACAGCATTTGATAGCTGCCATCAAAATTCAGCTTGTGCTCACCAATTGACTCCATTCTCCTAAATTACCTGGTGTAAATAACTCCACACTCCAAACTAGGGGACAGAGGAAGCAAGCTGCTCCTCCAAACAAGATGATTACTTTTAATAACCTTCACAAGCTGAAGAGTGAGGCAGCATGGGCTGGAGCACCATCTGGTGGCATCCTCTCTGCTGACTGCTTTTGCTTTTGGTTGCTCCCACACATTCCTGGACAGCACAGCTTATTGCACCCAGAGGACACGGTGGCCAGGGATCCTTGTGGAGCATAGGACACGGTGGCAGCCCCCAGGGGATGCAGGAAAGGGCAAGAGAGTGGGTTTTCTCCTCACCAAAGGGTGGCAGGAGTCCAGGGGGCTGGGACAGCGGAGTCCAGCCTTGCTGGCCACACCTGCTGGGACAGCCCTGAGAGCATGACCAGGATCCCCCACGCTCCCACTTCCCTACAGCTGAGTATGGGGGAATCTTGCTGCCACTGCTGGAGAGGCAAACATGTCTGCAAAAACAGCTGCAAATTACGGTGTGAGCAACTCTCAAACACATAATTTTTGGCTTTCTGGGTACCTCTGACCTTGCCTGAGGCCTTCCCTGAGCAGAGTGTAATAGATTTTTGCAAGGGTGACTGACTGCCAGGAGAATTAAATATGGTTTTGGGCTTTTTTCTGGTACATCACCATAACTGTTCGCCCTGTAAAACATCCTTTCAGTGTTTGATTTTGTAACTGTCAGAGGACATTCACATATTTTCCCTTTCCCCATATTAGCCGCTGCAAGCTCAGTTTATGCACGGATTTCTTGCCACAGGCATTCCATAGAGGACAGAAGGGCCCAGGCAGCTGTGGAGAAATCCTGGCTCATGTGGAGGTCTCCACAACTTGGAGCATTCACAGGTGCCAAAAGAAACTTTTTACATGGCCACATTTTCTATTTAATAGTCACTGGATAAAATTCACACACACAATAAACTGCAAAGGAGAGATCAGCAAGAATGATCTCAAAAAAGTGACCTGGGAGGTCACTCAGAGCACCCTTAAGATACAAAAACCAAGAAAGGGGAAAGTAACTATCCTGTCATGCAGCAAGGAGAAACAACACATTATTCTCTGTGTCCCTGGGAACAGGACAAAGCGTAGAGAGTTCAGCTTGCCAGGAGAAAGTTCAGATTGGACATTTTGAAGACCTTCCAATCGGACAGATACTACAGCACTACAGCAAGCTGCATGTGGGGTCTCTATGGCCAGGATGAAGTCAGGCTTTTCTCAAGAATGGGGGAAGTGTAAATGACCTTATCCCAGTGCACAGGGGTAGATCTTGAAATCCTCTTCCAGCTGTGTAAGCCTCAGTCTCCTGAGAGCAAACTCATGCATCCCTGCTGCAGACTTCCCACAAGGAAACACATTTGTGCTCTTAGAGGCACAGCTTGGGTGTCTGGAGAATAGAAGGGAAACTACAGATGAAGCTGGGAAGCAGATGAAAATGGATTTTCAGAGTTACCTGTTTAAATTTAGACAGAAATTAGGATCAAATTCTACTGTAGCATCTTAAACATTTTTCCCCACTTTGGAGCTCAAGTTTGATCCTCCGTACCACAGTCTCATGAGTAATATTTAGGAAGACTAGGCCAATGTCTAAGCATTCTCAATGTCCTAACATTTTAGGGCCCAGTTGTATTATTGTGCATTATTCCTCTACACATTCTCAACCTTATGAGCAAACTGTGGCTCAAAAAACTCAGGTGCTATTTTAGACTCCAACAGGCAGACAGAAAATGTGCCATGTTAGAATGGACGATAAGGACCCTTGTCTGCATAAAACTGAGAATTCCCATGGTGAGCAACTAGATGTGGGAGGAGGGAGCAAACAAGGAAATTTTTAAGAAAGATAGCAGACTGAATTAAAGACTAAGTTTCAAATGTTTCCAAGCCTCTGTCACTAACATCAATGCAATTAACAGAAATCATGTTAATATGCAAATGTTTTCAATTCAGCTATTATCTTTTCATGTTTTATTTGTTTATTTAGTCATTGTGTTAATGGTAGAAATATCTTTTCAGCACAGGGTCTTTGGGGATATTAAAGAAAGTTCCTTTATTATTTCAGGCAGATCCTGAGAATAGCATATATGTTTTATGTAGATGTGGCAGATCAGAGAAAGCATTTCCTCAAAAGACACACAAATACAACGTTTTTTATTTTGTTCTCATGCAAAGGCATAACAGAAAAAAAGCTATGAAAGACACAGAGCAGCAAGCTAGGAAAAATCCTGTAGTCAAGCACCACAAATACTCAAGCACCACAAATACTCAAGCCTCTTCAAATCAAGTCTTTCTAACTTGCCTTCTAGATGCCGGTATGTAACTGACACCATCTCACACTCTCACCTGTTTGGGTATAAGTCTGGAAGAGAAATGCATACTTCATCTTTGGATTTCACCCTGCATGCAGAACCACATGTGTGCCTCAAATGTGTCCTCGGCTGAGGATTAAGTTTTAATCTACATTTTAAAGTACATGTGGTGGTGATTGAAAAAAAATGGGGAAGAAACATTGCTGTAACCACAAGCTTTTTAAAATGTTGACTCTTTGAAACTACCCTGAATGCTGTAGAGCTGGATTAACCCAGCTGGTGAGGTGGATTCATGTTGCATGTGGCTGATGTGCTCATATACCTGGTACAATTACACACATGTACACACAGTACAAAATGCTAGTGGCATACTTAAGAAAAAGAAATGGTAGGAATTTTCTCCAAAGTAAAAAAGCTTCTCCAAATTTTTCTTTTTTGTGCAGATATATACAACCAAAATGAGTTTGAACTCAGTGATTGTCAAGATAGCAGCATGAGAAACCTTCTTTGTTGTGACGGTGCACAACTCAGGGACATGCTTTTTCTGAGTAAGGAAAGTCTCTGGTGATTAATAATTTCTTGGAAATACCATGCTGCTAGCTACACATTTCAATACTGTCAAAGAAGAAAAACTTGTGTAAAACAATCACCCTATATCATCTGTATCCTGCCAATATATAGGCTACACAGCTGACCCCTGAGCATGAAAAAGCACAGAGTGTAAAATTTGTTACATAAGCCTATGCCTTGAGATAGCGCTAGTTTCCTGTTTCTCTGGACTGGATCAACACTGTAATGAAAAAAACCCAAGTCTAAGGAGGCCACAAATGCCACATTCTGTCTGCTGTGCTGATGAAACCTTTAATTACAAAATGAGTGAAGCTAGTTAAACTCTGTAAAATTGTTGATTGTGTTGGCCTAACACCATTACAGTTCTTGCAGAAACATACCTTTCTGCTAGCTCTTTCTCCTTCCTCTTAGGCATATTGCTCAAAAAACACAGAACCGTAAGATTTTTAAACTCCACAAAACGCCATTTGCATCACTGGATTTGTGATGCCGTTGTTAATGGCCAAGATCAATAAACTATTTAAGTGTGTCAGTATGCTTTGCTGGCTGCCCATAGGTATGAAATAGACCCAGTTTCTGCTGTAGCCTCATGAAGTGGAGAAACTGTGTTGGAATAAATCCATATATGCTCAGTGGAAAAGTGTGGAGTTTATCTCTGGAAGCACAGTTGAAAATTTGCTAGCTGTTGAATGAGATCAGTGCATAAAATGGATCACATTCATTTTTGGTGATATTATATCATCCTCAAAAATGGGTTGAGCTCTACATGTCTCAAATTCCCAATCATATACTTGGTCCTGTAAATTTTCTCCATGATTTTGTAATAGCAGTGTCTGTCAGTGAACTCAGCTTCAAGTATGCAAAATTGTGAGTCTTTAATTCATAATTCATGAAAATAGAACACTGCAGGAGCTTGAAATAAATACGTGTGAATAAAAATATTCCCTAAAAGGAGCTGCACGGATTTTAAGGAAGTTACAATGAGCACACTTCTGGCCAATTATTTTGTACTAAGCTATTAGATCCTAAGGAATGTAACCCATTAAAAACTTCTATGTGAGTTCTCATATGAATGTCTGTTATATTGTATTTCTGTGCTGCACTGCTGAATAAAGAGGGGTATCATGTAATATACTGGAACACACGTTAGCAAAGCAAGGCATTGACTGTATGAGGCATGGGGAAAGCAAAGCCACTATTAATTTTGAGTCAGCTAAATACATTTTGATGTTGCTCAAACCAGATAGCAGGGCAGATCCTGAGAAAGCCAAGCACATGATAAAAAAATGATGACTAGTATATAATCCAACGAAAATGTCCAAATTTCTGCAGGGGTAACAGACCAGGCTCCCACAGGTTACACCTACAGTAGTAAATCAAGTAGTGTCAGGGAACATACTGTTGTAACAGTCTCTGCCTATTGTCTCAAACAGTTCCTGGGCATGGAGGGAGAGAGATTTCTATCTCCATATTGCCTTGGTGTGCCCCCATTTACCAGTGAGCATCTTCCAAAGGTGTGCTTCTTGCTCTAACTGGTCCCATAAGGACTCTCTCTGACACCGCTGCAAATTGGTTGATGAAAAAGATTAAAAAGACCCTGAGATCTGAAGAAGAGGATCTTTTTAGGGGTTCCTTCCTCTGTTTACTGTGGTTTCATCTCATGGATACTCTTGGAGAAGAGAAATTCTCTGAAACAGAGGACAGAGAGATGGCTTTTGTCAATGCACCCAGCACTCCTACCCTCTGGCCCCACTGTGCTTGTCAGCTTCCTTCAACAGGTTTTGAAGGTGCTAAGGAGTGAGAGCTGCATGTTTCAATGCAAAAGGAGCATTATGCACTGAGGCTGTGTCCACTTCTCCCAAAGCACCTGGTGGCCTTGTATGAGACGCTGAGTGTAGGCAGAAATGCTGCAGTGATGAGTGGATGGTGCCTATTTCCACTGCCCTGTGTTTCTGGGATGGGTTGACAAGCTCTATGACACCCCAGGATTACACACCCCTCAGAGATCCCAGGCAGGAGTAGTGCTGGTGTCACCTCCACCAGGGAGCTGGAGGATACCAAAGGGAGGCACAGCTGCTGCCATCAGTGCAAGGCCAAGGACTGCAGGGACATGATGAAACCACCTCTGACTGCAACACCTGATTCCCCACTTGCTCACACACACACACTGAACCACGAGTCACTCCAAGACAGCACCATAAACAGTCAAGAATCAGACCAAATAGGACTGAGATCTCTAAAAGCCTTAGTACTTTGAGTAGCTCACAAAAGAGTTTCTTTCCACTACAGCCTTGTTCCATCAGAGCTTGCTTGCCAAAATCAGGTTCTTTTGTTTTGCTCCGCCATGTATATAGGCTTTGAGCGACCTTTTTTCCCCTTAAAAACAATCAGCACAAATTGAAGGCATCTCAGGCACTTGTTGAAGTACAAACAAACATTTAAATTACATATGGAGGGCCTAGCTACCCCCACACCCCAGCTATTAAGTTCTGACACATTTCCAAGTGCAGAAACACCAGGCAGAGCTGAAATGCTGAAAACCAGCTAAACACACTTTGTCTTGGGAAGACAGATAATTGTTTTCAAGGTCTGTCTTTTTGTGTCATCTGAAATTCATAACTCTCTTCATATCTAATATACCATTCAAATGTGCAGTTTATTTCTATTCAATACCAGTTTGCCACAGCTGAAGGCCCTTGAAAAGAAAAAAACCCTGTTAGATCATGGCTTACCTGAATCCTCTTTTTCCAGTGATACTACACAGAAAGAAATATGTATGGCAAAGTACACACTGCAGCTTGCAGCTAAATGAGGCTTGCTGTAGTATTTTAGTGGTGAATCTTGGGGCCAGCCCATCATCATGTAAATCCACACTCCTTTGTTAGTGTGGTTTTGTAGGAACCTGGTACTGTTAATGTCACCTCAACTCCAAGAAAACAGTTCATCAGTGGGGAACCCACCAGTCCTGCTTTGCAAGTGAAAGGCTCATCATGAAGTCTTTCAGTATCAGCAGGCTATTTAAAAATGGAATTTGTGGCAGTCTGCAAGAGACTTCTGTAATTTCAATTAGGCTTTCTTTGGAATGGGCTATCTGAGAAAAGTATGGTTTTGGAAAATAAAGGCTTTATCTACTTATTAGCAAGTCAATAAAAGCCATGAAGACTCCAAACTTCTGCTTTGGCTTTGTGTGCCTTAACAGACCAAACAACCTAGCTTCATTTGAAACTGGTTTCAAATTACTTGCAGATGGCTGGATGCAGATGAAAGACTGCATAAAGGTGTTCCTTATTCTGTTCTCTACTCCCTAGACAATTGGGCTATGTGCTGACACTTGGATGCTTGTTTTACAATATCATTTGACATGTGGGATTTATGTGTCAAAATTTCATTTAAAGCCAAGAAAATGTCAACTAGCAACTACAGAGAAGCAGCAAAAGACTGTGCTTTTCAAGACAGAAGTCAGTGAGTTGGACACTGCCAAGTCTTAACCCTGTACCAAGCACACACAGACAAAAATTTAACCCAACTGCCAGCTAACTAAGATTCCTTTGGTGCGTTCTGCTGAGATTCCGTTACTGCCTTTATCATTAAGAAAATAATGTAATAAAATGAGACCTTTTCCCTGAATGCATTAATAAAGATAACTTGTTGGTCAAGCTCCAAAACCACTGGAGCCACATTTAATTTACTGCCTTTAAGGATTTAGGATTTGGTTTGCTGCTATGTTCAGTCCTCTGCAACAATATAATGGGAAATTGTAATGGCATGTTTAAAAGAAAGGGTTTCTAATTTATCACTGAAGCTTTAAAATGTCTTGTGGAGACATCCACAATTAAATGCTACCAAAAATGGGCTTTTCACAGGGTTTCACCACAGCTCACCAAAGGGGAAAGTGGGGAAGAGCCAAATAATCATCAATATAACTTTTTATGCCAGTCACCTTAAACCAGTTTGGTGTAAAGAACAACTAAAATAGCTTTTGAGAGCTTTGCAACCCCATTTTGCTATTTCTTATGTCAAGAGTGACTGTGTATTAGTTCATAAAATATCAGATATATATCAGATACCATACCACTTTATTTCCAATCACTAAAAATAATAATGAGTTATGTAAAGGTTCTTCTGATATCTTATGAGTAGCTGCTCAGAAAGGCACTGGTATTTTGTCCATGACTAGTTTAGACAGCGGAGACTTTGCCATCACTGACACATGAAGCACTGAGAAAACCAGAGCACCTGTGAGGTGGAGTGCGATGGGCATCACATCATGACATAGATAAAGGTGGCATAAAAGACTTGTATACCAATAATGTCCACACAGGAGGTGCATTGCTTGGTAAGGGCCTGACTCTGCAGCCTCCCACATTGAGCAGAAATTTCTCCAACAGCTGCATTCTGTTGGGTTTGCTGCTGCCTTGTGATACAGGAAAAATGGGAAATTAAGTATTGGCTAGTTTGAAATGCCCTTTACCTCTAAAGGAGAACATTCTTCAGAGTGAGGTCTTAAGGTGAAAGGCCAGCCCGAATGATTAGACATAAACTGGAATGGCTTCAGCTCACAGGCAAAAGATGGGCTTGAGATCCTTTCCAAAAGCCATGTGCATTCCTCTGCTCCTCCTGGGACAGCAGGATCCTCCTCTTTCTCCTGCTCAGGCTTTAGGAGATGACAGCAGGAGCTTGGTCTCTATGTGGCTGAGCAGTCTCTCATGACATCATGACGTGATCCAACCCCTGGCGGAGAACAAATAAAAGCCCCTGAGAGTGATCACCAAAACCACACACTTCATTTGGATTAATTTTAAGATTGTGGAATATGGTAAAGAATATCTGAAAAATTATTTCAATTTGTCCTAGGAAATTCACCCAGCTCTTTATTTTTGGGCAAGGTAGAAAGGAATTTGCCATTTTAAATTTACCATCAGGACTGACTAAATGCTTTGTAGGTTGTGTGGAATAAGGCATTCTTCAACTCAGGTGACAAAAAAAAGCCTTATTTAGAAAATGCAGCTTGTCTAGAGGCTTGCTCTAACTGCAGAATTAAACAAACACATTTTTTATTTGTGTTTAAGAGTTTACATTTCTGCAGCTTTTGCCAGAAGACTGAAGAGGTCCACGATGTGTAATTTACTGCTCAGTGATTTTAAAGATGAATGTTTGGATTCTCATTGATATTTGGTTTTTATTAGCTCATTTTGTTACCAGGGAGGTTTCCACATGCAGCTTTATATAAACTCAATCTATTTTCTTGTTCTGTCCTTGGGATTTTATCCTGATTGTATGTCTTGCTTCAGGAAGAATTTGGAAACAAATGCTCTGGGGTTTTTTGGTTTGCTTTGCTTTTCTTCCTCTCCACAGCTTATGCTTATACTTTCTATTAATTCCTTGCTGAAGGTAAATTCTTTATTGCTGGGATTTCTGTCAGGGGTTTTGGGTTTTGCTCCTTGTCTTTGCAGACCTGGTGAGCCAGGCTCCCCAGAGCAATGAGGGGCACTGCCTGCATCCCAAAACCTACCTGAAGCCTAGGGGCTTGTGCCTCCAATAGGGGCCCACCATGGCCAGTGAGAAATAGTTAAGACCCTGAACAGCCAGATCACATCATGGCCCTTTTGACCAGCTCGGCTTTATCACCATATAGGTGCTGTAAAATCCACCATGGTCAAAGCAGCTTTCAGGAACCTCTAAGAGGTGAAAGTCCACAAAAAGTCCTGAGAGCCATAAAATCATGCTCAGATCAAGTTTAGAAGTTTCAATCCAAAATATGAATCCTGACAGCCCGTGCTCAGCAGGCAGCTGACCCTACTGGGAGCATCAGGACCTGGGTGGCCCCTTGATAAGGGCTGAGCATGGTCCTCCTGCCCACACCCAGTGCTGCCCAAGCCTTGACAGCTCATCAAGCTTGAGCCAAGTCAAGGCCCACAGACAAGACTCACTTATATGGTCACTCCAGTGGATGCTCAAGGACATGCCTCACAGGAGTTTTCAGAACAGGACTGTTCACAAAATACAGCAGCAATGCTATTGAAAGGTGGACAGAGGGAGGCGATACGCCTTTACACAACATCCGAACAGCTGGAATGCTCTGCCATGGAGCAAGCAAATCCACTTCATTTCCTCCTCTCTGTGGAAGGCTTACAGCTCACCAAGTTCCCCAACTGTGTTTCACCTGGGCACCTAATCAAACAAACTGTTCATGAAGTAAGAGCTGACAGAGCAAGATTTCAAACCCTGCAACTCTATGTACAATAGAAGTTGTTTTAAAATTACTTGCCAAATTAGCTCAAGCAAGCCAGAAGCACGAACTCCTAGCCAAAGCCCTCAGTGCAAGCCTGAAAGTTGAAATAAAACTTTAGGGGCTCTTGAAAGAACAGGAGATGAGGGAAATGGCATTCACATTTATTACAAAAATGTAATTCATAATCCCAGAGGTGGGAATGTTAATGCCTTATGATTAATGACAGCGACTTCTTTGTGAAAGCAAAAAGATCTCTGGAACTGAGGACACTACAAAGAGAAAATGAAACACTCTGTAATCATGGCAATGATTCAGAAAAACAGATAGCTATGTGCCCTACCTTAAGTACCTGCTCAGTGCTTTGCTGCCTAGGGCTGTGCTTTATCAATGTGTTTTTTCCTGTACTAACGTTTGTCTTGCCTTTTTCTTAGTGAATGCATTCTGTTTCTGCTTCATTTCATTTTTAAGAAAAATAGCTTTCCAGAAATGGCTAAAAAAAATTTCAAATATTTATTTGCTAATGTTTCTTATCTGCCATAAATAATGCATACAAGAACTGACTCTACAAATTAGCACTGACTTCAGTATGTCTACCATCCCAAACAAAAAGAACCTGTATTCCAACAAAATACCTCTGAACTCCTCTCTTGACATCAGATATTTTCACCCAATAATTAACTCCGCTCTAATTAATTTCTCCTCCCCTTTTCCCTCACATTTGTCTGTAGTATAGAAAGGCTGTGGCAGGCAGAATAAGATAGGTACTATCTTATTCCTTGGGTATTCCACCATGGCATATGAACCACCTCCTATTTGTCGCTCTGTTCATAGAAAGTGAGGTTAATTAACTGTCACAGACACACAGAGAAATAACACTGTAGGAAGAAAAGACACCCAGCAAAGTCTGAATTACTATGCAACTGCATTGCATCCTTCATGGATACTCTTCTGGAGTACCCAAACATTGTCTTTTAGGGCATCATCCAGCAAAACACTTAAATGCTTCCCTAATTTTAAGCATGTGATCAGTCCCATTGATATCTATGACAAATAACGTTTCCTCACACTCTCTCCGCATGGACCGAGGACAGGAGACATCAGATTTTACCGCATCTCTGTATATTTGGAATAATAGGTAGAATAGTATCTTATGTCCACATGTTGTGCAGTTTTCTATCATTGATAAATCCTTGAATTCTTATAAACAGGTAACTTGGCACTGAGCATATCCCTGTCTGAGAACCAGATGCTCTCTAGGCCTGAGGATCTGAACCTACACCATCTCTCTGTCAGTTTTGTACAAGAAATACAGTGATTTTTAATTGAATGGGAAAACTACTAAGTGGATTTTCCACAGTTTCAAATGTGAGAAGTATGTGTCATTTCTCATTTGGAGAGAAGGACTTCTAAACACCTGCAACTAAAGTCTTCAAAAGAAAGTGCCAAGCAGAAATATAAGCAGGGTGATTTCAGTGTCATATCAAAAAAGGCAACTTGTGACAGTTCAGGTAACTAAAAGGTTTGCAATAATGTGCCATGATTCCTGTACATTTCTCCTATGAATAAGAATGCTTTCAGGTTAAGAACTGGTAATTTATCTCTACTTGGTGCTCCCCTGTGGTTACTTCAGCTACACTCCCACCCTTGGGATCACAACAGGGGGTGACTGCTGGCAAATGACAGCCTCCCTCCCCCCCAAAAAATTATTTATTTACAGCAGGGAGTGGGAAGGGAAGAGAGGAAGGAATGTAATTGTTAAAACATAGGCTGTACTCAGAAATTGGGGTTTTTTTTTTCCCAAGTAATATACATTGGAATCTCAAGTAAATGGAGTGTGTAATTCTTTGTGAAATGGACACAGAGTTGACACAGAAACAAATACTCTGAAACGCAAACCAGCACATGCACAGAAACGCATATATGTCTGTGTTGTACTTGGACACACACAGAAACTGTGATTCCTTTTATCCAGTTAACTGTATGTTTTCCCCTAACATCTTACTTTCTATACTTTCAAACCCTTATTTTTTAATTAAGAACATTTTAAATTTTTTTTCTTTTCTTTTTTTTTTTAATGACAAAGCCGCAGCAGACTTGTGGTAGGCTTCTGGAGTGCAATTACTCAATTCCACAGCACTGGTCCCTTTTCTTTTTGGATGGCAGTCACAGACTCCAGATGCCAATGTACTGAGGCTAATTTTTTCCATCAGCAACATCTAGCTATTTGGCAGGCAGCTCTAGAATTTTTGCTGGCTGCCTCAGAGCAGTTAAATGGCAGCATTCTCCATGTATTGCCTGGGAAACTGATTTACCTGTGTGGTATTTTAACCAATGTTTTGCCTTACCCGTACATTTTATGCAATGGTTTCCTACCAATAAACATGCCTGTGAATTATCTTCACATTAAATTTCCACAAAGACGTATTTTTATTTGTAGTCGGAGTCCTGTGCTTAAGCGTTCTTTCATGATTCACAGGCTCCTGTGGTCACAAATCCAGGGTACGAGGATTCCTGAACTCCTGTGTTGAGGGACAGTGGAAGCCAATTAAGCTCTTCAATTTGCCAGCCAACCTGAGAGAGACAAAAGAGAAATGGTTTCAGCCCCTGATCCCAATTTCAAATTGCATTTGTTTGCAAAATATTTCCCTTCTCAGAGTTACTTCCAGTGGACTAAAACATTCTACATGATTCAAAACTTTTGGAACACACTAACTTCCAAGTGAAAAGCTATTAAAAATCCATTAATTTTTAATTTGCTTAATAAATGTTGAAAAAAGGTGCTTTTTTTGATTTGTTTTTTGCAGCATTCATGCCAGGCAAGGACTTTGCATGCAAGATGGAGAAGTGCAAAGACGTTTATTGTGCAGCTCAGTTTACTTAAATACTAGTCCACAAACAGGATAAAACCTCATATAAACATGAAGATCATATCCCAGGATTTCACCCAGTCACCTGGAGTATTCCCTAGATATTACCTGTTATGGTAAGGTGTAGATAATACCATAAGGTCACTAACCACAATCT
>VZRO01009623.1:1031800-1068261 GCA_013397915.1 Daphoenositta chrysoptera | reverse complement strand
GCAGCCCGAGCACGGGGGCTGCCGGTGATCCAGGCAGCCGCTCTCATCACTGCTCTAGAAAGCAAGGTGATGTTACAAAAGCAGAAGTGGTGAGTTATGTCTCGAATCCTCTGACATTAATACAAATGAAAACAGTGCCTTTCCCCTGGATGTAGGCATAACAAAAGACTGATTTGGCTTTCAGGCTCTTATGGATAATCTGCAGGGCTGCTCGATAAAAGCAGCACAAGAAGTATGAAAGATAAGTGTTATGGAGGAGTTGCTTTTCAGAACAGAACTATATGAGTTGGGAGAAGAAATATCAGGAATATTTCTGAATTTTATGTATCAATACTCTGTTTTACTTTGCTTAGGTTATGTGTTCTCAACTTTATATGAGTTTCCGTGGTTATCCTTAATTATAAAGATATTCTGTCATCTTTCCAGCCTTCCCTGGCAATGTCTCCCTTTGATAAGTGGTATCAATACTGAGCACCTTGTCACTAATGAATAGCTGTTTCTATTCTCTCCATCTTTGTCAATTTGACAGCTTCCCACCCACACACTGTTCAGTGCTCTTCCTACCCATGTGTTTCCTACACTTTAGGCAGGCACATTTATTCTTGGCAAACTTTCACATATAAATAAAAAGCACATTCAATCTGTGAGTCATTTTCTTCAGGCTTTGGAACATCAACTGAAGTGCTGCCTACCACATAAGGGATTAAGGAACAATATAAATAACCTGGTTATTGTTATACCTTTCATTTTTGTTATTACACTTATTTATTGATGGGAAAATGACAGGTTTTGCTGGAAGAGAACAAATTAAAAATCCTTTTTTATTCCATTGGACTTGACCTGCAATCTTTATTATTACTGCAATTAAAATAGACAAAAGCCCACCTCTTAAATTCACAAAGCACTTGTACTCAATGTGATCTGAAAGTATGACATTAAAAATTATGGATGCACACAACTAATTTTATCCTTTAAAACCTGAAATTTATGGAACGCTGGGGTAAAATATGTCATTGCTTTATAATCATCTAACTTCAAAAATAAATGTTATCAATGAAAATGCAGCCCACAAAATTTCCACCTTTAAAGTCACTGAGTCCAGGAGTTAAATCTTAAGAAACCACAAATACAATTTTAATTAGCAACAATATAAAGATTTTGTGGAAACGGAGTACAGCAAAAGTAATTTTTTCTTGTAAACACTGCAAGCGAGTCTTCAGTAGTCATCACAAAAACAGGATCTTACTTTAATTTCTAAACCTCACATTTGATTGGTTTTTACTTCAGAATTAAAGCCCAGAAGTTCAGAACTGGTTCTCATACTAAATCAGTTAGTGGTCACATAATCCTAAGTAGCTTGTTGCAAAATAACCAGTGAAAAATAATCCCCACTAAAATGACAATTTAATTTCCTGAAGATTATTTACTTATTTTCTTTTATAAACAAAGTAAATAGAAGAAAAAAATTAAGCCATCAGATTTCTTGTTGTGGTGACAAAGTGTGCAAGATGATTTGGCCTTCACGACCTGCAAGTTTGGCTAAGAATTTATGTAGCACTAAGAGTTGTAGGGCAAAGATAAATGTGACTTTGCCTTTAAACAAAGAGGGCATTTTTGTACTTCAGAGTTCAAAAGAAACAAATTTATTCTGCATGAACCAGTTTTTACTACACAGCCACGCTAAGCATGGAACAGCACGTATCTTAAATTGTAGTGACTAATTGTGACATGGTCCTAAAGCACTAGCTTAGCATAGCCAGGACCGTGCACAATTACTATTTCTGTCTCAAAGAACACTGCTGCAAAAGTCTGACAGAGAGAAATAACCTGGATGGAAACAGGACAAAACATAACAAAAAGGTTCCCCTTAGCTGCACTTTCATTTGCACTTCAAAATCAGACATGTCAAACAAAAGCATCCACTCCACAGTCCTCTGCAGCTTAGGGAAGTGATCACAGTTTCAAGTCATTTCCTCAAAGGAAAAAATTAATATTTTAGTGTGGCCCCAACAGTGCATTTTTTCCTCATCTTTCTCAGAATTGTTTGGGAGGAAATTAAAATTCCCTTCACCTTCTAAATATACCTTCTCTATCCAGTCTAGAATTCTGATCTGTCCTAATTTCAGTGAACAATCATCTTGCCATGGTGAAAATCCGAGAATGTCCCCAGTTTTTCAGTCACACTGTTTTTCTAATGAAAGTTTTAAACTGGTGAGTTTTTATTGATAGAATTATAGAATGTCTTGAGTTGGAAGGGATTAACAAGGATCCCGTCCAACTCCTTTATTTATCCAGTTTATCAAATCACTTGGGGTTATACAAAGACCTTTGTCAGGGCCCAGGAAAACAACCAGGACAGTAATTGTATCATCCTTAAATTAAACTTTGCAAATTAACTGCAGCCCAAGAGATCTGTGCATGGGACAGTGCAACATCAATTTACAATGGTATTCATCATATTTCTGCTTTATCTGTGTGAGGAAATAAAGACTGGGTTAACCAGCTCTGTGTTTCCTTTCCCTGAACATTGAACTTTTCCATGCTCCCAAAGCAGAGCTTTAAGGGAATCATCTTGATATCTAACCCAGTGTTTGATTAGGATTAGATGTTCCAAGAAGCTTGGGAAACAGAAGCCTCAGTAGAAGGCAATTTTGCTAAAGCTAAATGGATAATTCTAAGCATCTCTCTCCTACTTAGAGACCGTTTTTGGCTTAGTCCCAATTTTGAAAGTTTCCCACAAAAGTTCTCAAGTACTAATTACATCTGCAGTGCATTTTTACATAGTGAGGTTTGTTGTTTGAGTGTTTGTTCTTTGTTGGTTGAGTTTTAGGTGTTTTCTAGTATCTCTTACCCACAACATGCTCTTCTTTGCTGCCATCCAGCTCAGCAGCTGCGTGCCGGGTGATACAGAACAACAGTAAGATAAAGTTTGAAGGTAAGGAATGCCCCTTCTTTCTTCCTTTCATCTTCCCTGTATAACATAAAAAGGACAATACACGATTCAGTCAAGTTCCCTGAGCGTTCTGCAGAAGTCATTAGCAGGGTAGTGCAAAGCCCTGTGGGCAGACACACAAACTGGGAACTTGGAGAGAATGGGAGCTTTTTAGGATAATCATACTGCAAGCACAATGAAAAACAAGACAAGGAGTGCAGGTGTGCTCAGCAGATTGCAAGTCTCCTGCCCCACCTCCAGTACAGGCTGGAGGCACTGCTGCTGCTGCTTTCACTCTAAACCCCAAGGAAATCCTCTCCCGGAATTCATCATGACACGAAATGTGACGTTTGGTACTTTTCATGTCCTGGCATTGATTACACAATGTACTCCTGCTTGCCAAGTCAAATCATCCCAAGAAGTTTTACTTAGCCTGCAGAACCACAATTTCATTTCCACAACATTTTAAATAACTATTTAATCAATGTATAGTTACCAAGTTCCCAGACTCTTGAGCAAGTTGCATTTTAGAGGAATCAGTGAACTTTTTGCAACACGGGCTTCAGTGCTTTAAGCAGGATTTTGTATCTTGCAGATCTCTTTAATAGTGAGAACCTCACTTCAGTACAGAGATATTATTTTTTTACATTGAATCAGTGCAATCACTGACAGAAGGAAAACACTTTTGTTCCATGGCAGCTGGCATGTTCAGGTTGCCAAAGATGAGGTTATGCACACACACGTAAAATTAACTCTGGAAAACTTTTGCTTTCACTATTTAAAAAATACATATTTTCCAATTAACTAAAAGTTCCATAAAGATATCTGGATTTTAATTAGAGAATAGGCTCAATACCTTCTTTGTTACCACCAGATCAATTCCCTATTCATAATCCCCAGTTCCCTACCCTCTTAAGGTACAATACTAATTTTTTTGCTATGCTAATTGATATTAAGTAAGTAAAAACTAAACACGTAAGGACTAGGAAGTTCCTAGCCTTCAAACACTCTTTGGTCTCTAGTGTTTCTGTTTACATGCCTGTGAAGGCAGCATGTCTTCACCAAATCAGAGCCAGAATTCTCATTTCTCTCTAGAAAACTCAACAATTTTTCCCTCCTGCATACTCATTGTTTTCCCAGCTTGCAGTATATAATAGAAAAGAAGTGCATTCTTAAAAACAGCTCTTGGTGAAATCACAGACCAGATCACGGGTAGCACTAACTATTTAGGTAATTTTTAAAGTTGACAATACCCTTTAGAAGGCTTCAGTATATAATGTAGTGAAAACCACTGAGACTTCTTCCTTCTTTATTTTTTCTGTAGTGGAACAAAAATTTTGGGTTTAAAGGAATTTCTGTTTTAGCCAGAAAATATGACAGCGGTAACTTCTACATCATAATGCTTTCCAGCCAAAATAAACAAAACAATTGCATGTCTTTGATTCCTTCTAAACTCAATTATTAAGGTTAACTTCTACAGGAAAAAATAAAAGGCTTTATCCACTTACAGTTCGGCAAAATGTTTTGCAAAATAATACAGATCTTATTTTGTGCTTTTAATCATGATTTTAGAAATCTTTCCTCAAAGACTGTTCTTTAATTCTGTGAACAAATTCAGAAATTATGGTTTCCTAGCAGAGATGGAATAACCTCTCTTGGATTAGAAACCAATTCACAAGTTCTGAAATATTCTGCAAATGGAGAAAATGAGCAAGAGCTACAGTTTCTCATTTTTAGGTGTTTTTCAAAGAAATAGAAGTAGCCTCTTTCATCATAATTCTAACTAGAACTCCATTTTTACAATCCTTTATATACAAAGCTTTGTAGTACCTGACCTTGGAAGAATTATGCATTTTCATCCAAAGGTTAGAAAAAAGAGTTATGGCAAATCTTCTTATTCACCTCTGATAAAAAGTCCAGTCATACTTTAAAACAGAAAGTAACTCTGTACAAGGTAACCTGAAGTTGTCTAAGACTGTCTTTGTGATTTGAGAGACGTCTGATTCATGATGTTAGTTTGACATCAACTAAAATTAAAATAAATCCACAACTAAGAAAAAAGGTATGGGGAGAGCTATTAAGTAAAAAAATTCAAAATTCAAATTCTGCACAGACACTTAGCATTACAACATGAACAAAGTTGGTGATAGTGTGACTATCTTTAGGCTCACTTAAAGCAGAAATACCATCAAATATTCAGATTTGATACCTAGATATGCAGTAATAGCTTTCAAACTGCCTGGCTCCAGTGAGTTCACTGGAGTAAAAAATTACAAAATACAATTATAGTTTTTGTAATTACATGGGAAAGAGCAAATTTCTAGCTCATTGTTTTCCTTAGAAGTAATCAATGGCACAATTGTGACTCTTCATAAAGGAACTTGCTAATTATCCACAACCTCAGTTACCCATGAATTAATTCCATGTTTGTCCCTGAGCCCTCATTTTTCATGTTTGAGTTTTTCCAAACATGCCATTGAAACTCTCATTAGTTCATCAAAATTCTATTTGAATTTGGTTTTCTATCACTTAAATTGAGGCTTTGGTTCCTTCTTCCAAAAATCTGCAGAGTATAGATTTAGATTGCAAAATTTAGTAATCAGTTTTCAATTAGTTATCCCATATTCTCAAAAAAATTTTCCCAAGTAGAAGAGAGGCAATCAGGCAGAAACAGAAATCTTTAATAAGTTTCTATTTTTTTTTAATTTGAAAATAGAATTTTGTGTATCACTAGTTACTATATAGAATCGTCACTGTGTGATTATGAGGATAAATTACTGCATTTGTACAGAGAACAAAAACCTTTCCAGGCTTCAGGATTTCTATTCTTCCACTTTACTCCTAAATTTCCCTGGAAAGGAAGGGCTAAAAGTGTGTAAGAGCTGGGCATGTTGGTGCTTGGGCCAGTTCCCCAGAGGCGCAGTTGGGCTGGGCACAGCGTCTCTGCCGTGCTGCAGTCTCCTGACCAAACACAATCTCCTCTCTCTTCTGGCTGACCTTCCCCTAAGGTCACAGTCCCAGAACGTCGTGTCAGGCTTGCGTGGAGGTGGGATGTGTGGGATGAAGGTTTTGGTAATAAAATGCTCAAATCCTTCCCTGGTTTAATTATTTCTTATTATTCCTAAAGGGAGAATTAAATCCCGGATCAAAGTGTACTTGGCACTGCTTTTTCAATTAAAATCCCAAACCCTCTGGAAAAGTCCAGGTTTTCTGACTGGATGTTCAGCTGCCCAGTAACAGAATTTTAAAGCTGTAAGCCTCTTATGATACTGGTATAATTTTTTTTTAAACATTCTGATTTTTTTTTTGGTTATATTTGTATAGAGTGCACAATTCAAAATACTTCATCTATGATATTTGGTTCAGTAAAATGTCAAATGCACACATTGCTGAAAAACAGTCCATCATGGGAAAAATAAGAAATGTTTCAATTTTAAATAATTTATGTTCAACTGTCTGATTATTTGAGCCACAATCTGGAAGTTTCTGAGAGTAAACAAAGCCTTTTCCTCCAGAAGGATTCTAGCTTAGGACAGCCAGGAATCAATCCAGCACTAAAACTCTGTATCATTGTGTCATTAATGTGTATTTCAGACAATTCCTTAGGAACTGGCATCCACCTGCTCCCAAACTCCCTACCTTTTAATGAGACATTCTGTCACAGACAGCAAGAATGTTACTTGACAAAGGAGATCAAAGGTCTGTGGGTAGTAATTGGCACTGATTTATTTACTGATATAATTAAATGCTTTCATTCAGTGCCATTAGCTTCCCTCAGGCTGAAATACAAGTAGCCAAGGCAGACCGCAAGCAGTCCCAGTAACAGATCCTTACTACCTGGCCTTATAACCAAGCCTTTTTATCCTGACACCCAAAACAAAAAATAAGAAGAAGATCTCAAGATTTTTTTTTTGCCAAAACCAGAAAAGTATGAAACTCAGTATCTTTTCCATACAGTTTGCAGCCTTTGGAGACAGGACTTTATGTGTGTGTGTGTGTATATATATATATCTATATATATACACACATATATATATACACACTTTTTTTACCCAGCAGTCTCTTCAATACCAATTTCTAAAATTCCCTGAATGTTTAGTCACAAACTATTTTTTTTTCAATGTGGCATATATCTCTAACAAGCTAACTGGGAAAAGAAAATAAAACTATCATTTCCCGTAGTGGCCCAAAAAAGACATCTTTAGAGAAAGGCCTAAAGTGACATTATAATGACTGTAAAAGTGACTCATTCACACTGACAGCCCAGGAAATAGAAACACACACACACAAAAAAGGCAGAGGATATAATTAAGTAGAAGAATTAACAGCAGGAGATAGGATGTGCATGGTCAGAGGTCCAATTTAGCACAGCCTAAAATTAAGGATTAAAAGGTCTAGCTAGACAGGATTATAACACTTCTGACATAAAAGCAGACCTTTTTCAGTTCACTGTACTTCAGAGGCATTGTATTTGCCCTATGATAATTTGCACTACCGACCAAGACTTGTGTGACAAAGGTTAATTAGAATAATCTGCAGCACTGTCTCCCAGCTGGCAGAGTCAATGTGTTCCCTTAAAAATTACTTTATTACATGTGCTGGTTTGCAGCTGTTTGCAACATCATGTTCTCTCATTCCCTGAGCAGTACCTATGGAGAATGAAGTGAGCAGGAATTCCATCCCCCCTGCTCTGAAGGTGATACCTGCCCCAGAGTCAGTGACGGGCTGCCAGTCGAAGTGACTGCCACCAGCGTCACCAGAGCCTCGTGCTGTCACAGCAGCTTCAGCTTAGGCACTGCACTGTGAACCAGCAGCATGCAAACATCTCTGACTGAAAGCAAAAGTTATGGAAATTCCCCGCCCCAAATGATGTCCCTTCTGTGCCCTGCTGTAGCAGCTCTCATAGTCCGTGTCAGTCCTGAGGCCAGGGACTCCATCCCGTCCCTCCAAGAACTTCAAATTCCTTCTTGGCGTGAAAGAATTTTGGTTGGTTACCTACCTTTCACCATTTAGCATAGATGCTTTCCAGCTGCACTATTCCAGTCTCTGAAATTTCCCAGTGAAAACTGGGAACCAAAGACAAAATTTAGAGAAACTAATGTTTTCATTAGCTTTTATGCTGAAAAGTTGTATAACCTGATGTCACTCTTTCAGATTTAAATTCCCACCTTTGTTCTGCTTTTATGAAGGTTGCAAATGCTGCTTTGCAAGCACACCTCATAAAAGAATTGAAAAGAAAGGCCTTGTCACGATTTGGAAATGGAAATTTAAAAAAAAACAAATAAATTAATAAACCCAGCACAAGAAGTCTTTTCTTTTTTTTTTCGTATGCCTGTAGACCTCTCTTGCCTTTTCATTTTCCTTGTTAACTTCTTTCACTCTTGCTTTAAAATTGCTTTCCATTTTCCCAACTTAGGACCAGGAGCTATTTTTTCCCTTCTCCTGGTCTGTTCACATCTGGCACTAGGTACTTCTGCCATCCTGTCTCCACTCTACTTCTCTGGCTGTCTACAGCAAATCATATAACTAGCTCATTTTCATTGTGACACAGCTTTCAAAGGGGAAAAGAAATCTTTTGCTCCTACCAAAATATTTTTACATGTGGACTAAAGCAAATTACTCGTTCACATAATTTCATAAATCTTAATAAACAAAACAACAAACCCACTATACTCTGGCCTGGACTACTTGGACAGAAACTACCCGTTGGTAGCAAAAATATTGGTCATCTAGTCTTATTTTCAAACAGGGAATGCCTTCAGTATCCTAATAAAAGCCACTCCAGAGCACAAAACCCACTAGCAAAACCAACAAACAGCAATATTAGTTACATGTAAGCACTATGAATTCTCAAGCCTGGGATTTTTTCTTGCAGGTTGGACTGGAAAAGTACAGTCTACGTGTTCAAGTCTCAGCTGTGCCGATTGATAAATGGATGTGTATTGAGATGCCAGTTAACTCAGCACAGCCTGCTTCTCTAGTGCAGAGAGTAATTTCAGTGCTATGTCATACATATATCAGCCAGCTGTGTGTGATTTCCCACTTGCACACGCTGTGGAAGCATGACCACTCAATTCCACTAATGTGAAGCTGTCAGACACTGGAAATACAGCAGGCAGGCACAGGAGGAAAGAACTGCCACAGTGATGCCTCTTGTGACTGATTCTGACCATACCCATTAACCTTTTGTAACCTCATCATCACATTAATCACATGTTCACACATACAGAGCTCCAAAAAAATAAGTTTCCTTGCTGTATAAGGCAAGTTTATCTCACCTGGTCTATCTTTCCAGCTGGAGACACCACAGACACTTTTACTGCAGTGGATGTGGGAGCTCTGGATCATCACACAGGTTAGAAATGCTGAAACTGTTTCAGTGGGAATAACCCAGGCTTCAGAGTGCCTCAGATGATCACCTTACAACCACTTTAAACCAACATAAAATAACGCCATAGAAAAGAAGGGTTGGATTCCCTTCATCTCCCACCACAGCATAGATCGTGCTCCTTATTCTGGGGCAGTGCCAACTCTGTGGACATAGAGCAAATGCCAACACACTTTGAGAGACCTTTTTTGAAGTTCATGGAAACAGGACCGACTGAGTATTTCCTTTATATCCAATTTGGATTTCTAACTTACTTGCTGCAACTGCTCTTCTCAATGTAGTTATGTTAAAATTGGTTCTTTTGGAATGCTCTATGTTCTGAAGGAAGGTTAAATTTTCTGAAAGAAAGATGGATTTTCTTGTGGTCCAACTCATACCCTGGGGGTCAAAAGCCTAGTTTTAATTTTGCACTAAACTGTAAATCTAATTACCTAGTTACCTTCAGAGCTACACTCAGCTATGGAAGGCACTCATCAGGGAAGATGGCAGCAATATTAAAGATGGGAAATAAACAGCTATATTAACAGCACAGGAAATAATCAAGAAACAACAAAGAGTTGTGAGAGAAAATTAAAAGGATTAAGAATAAGTCTACTTTGCTGTGAAGTAACTAAGAGAGGAAAGGAATTATACAAGTCTCCATATGGTTTTGCTTAATTCTGTCCCCAGGGGTACTCTGTTCACATTGTAAAGTTCAAATGGTTTCATAAGAGAAACATACAGAAGTAGGCAATTTGTCCCTGTTTTTTAAGACGGTTTTCCCTGGTTTCACTGTGAAGAGCAACTTCAGACAGGAAGATCCCATCAGCCTCTCCTGGCTCTCTAGAGAGAAAACATGACTGTTCAGAATGCAGCTCAAACAAAAAACAATAGTAACTACTGTAATTTGACAGATTTTAAACACTTTTCTCCAAAACTGTGAGACATGGCAGTCATGTAAACCTCGAGGCTACTAAGTTCTACTGATACTCCTTTTTGTTTTAATTTTAAAATTTCTTCTTCCTATGTGCATGCTCTGAGTCCCTCTGGTAGACATTCTCAGAATGAACTGAATGCACACCAACAAAATCATGACAGTAAAAAAGCACTTACAGCAGGTACCAGCTTATTTTAAAATGCAAGCTAAAATTACTGCCAGAATCACCTTTTTAAAGTAAACATAGATGTTACAGCAGTTTCCAGAATGTGAGAGACTGTGTAATGGTCTTTTTTTTGCCAGGGGACGTTTAATTTTTTTTTCCAGAAACAACCTTAATTCCACTGATATATCAGTGAGAGAAGTCTGTGTTCTGTGCCCTAAAAGTAATCCAAGATGCAGAGAATCAGAATAGCATAAAGGATATCAGTGCCCTTGTGCTGGAGAACACCCGGGTACCAGCATCTGCTTCTGTTTATGCCCTTCACTTGGAAAGGTCATTTGAGAGACAAACAGTCCTTGAAGGTAGAACTGGAGCCCAGCAGTTCTCCTTCTCAAACTGTGGATTTGGACGTGTTCTGGAAGTCTGCTACGATGCTCATTCTTTTACACCCTTGTTTTGTTTCCAAGATGGTTTTCTTCCAATTTCTTAAAATTTCCTCTTTGCCAGAAAATCTGCCTCCTTTTTGAATGCTGTCCCTCACTTCCCTTTAGATCTAAAATAGACACCAAAGAGTCATAAGTTTTTATGGGCTTTCAAAATTACTTTCCAATGAGATTAGGGATAGATAAACTCAATGCCATTAAATTTCTATTTGTCCTGAGTCAGAAACAGAAAACTCTAATTCTGCATTTAGAATATTACTAGATGAATAAAGAACAATTAAGTTTTCATGAGCAATATTAGTAAATGTGGGCACTGCACTAAAAAGCTAAGTGCACCTTAAACGTCGTGTAACTATACCAGGGAGCTGAAACGCCTTAAAACCCAAAATTACAAAATATGCAATGCACGATGTGAGGAAAAACATACAGATTACTGAAAGGCAATTTAAAGGGCACTTGGAGACTCTGGCATAAAAGTCATAAAATTTTCAGATAAATGGATTCATCAAGCAATTGGCCACATGGCTGCTTTTTAATGAGCCCTTTCACATGGGGCATTATTTGACAGGAGAAAAGGCCAGAGCAGGATGTACTTTAATCACCTTTACCTCCTCAGCATTGTTGTGTGTGCACTACACACAAAAAAAGCTTGATTATAATTCTCAAATTCAGCTTTAACAATAATTCAGAGAAATTTGCTTTGGATATAGACACTTGCTGCCTTTACAGACAGTGATAAATCTCCTAGTAAAATTAAATAATGGGCAGGAGGTTCCAAAGGGCAAAGGCTGACACTTTTGCCCAAGTAGGTGCCCAGCAATTCCTCCAGCACGCCCTTGCTGTCCCTATCTGCACTGACAGCTGCACTTCCTGTCTCTGTGTCTGTCCATGAGACATTCAGGAAGGAAGGTTTATATCTTTTCATGTTTCCCATGAAAGTACTTTCATGGCTAATTCCTGGAGCACTGAGTCAGACTGACCATCCACCACCCCCCACCCCCCCAATCCAAATTGTTATTTTTCTCCCTACTCCAATTTTCCCATTGTTATGAGCCTTTTCCCTCACTTAAATTGTAAATTTTCTAACATATTAGCAAATTCTAGCAATTTTTAAAAATACAGGCTAGTATCACTGCTTTGTTTTACACAGTTACTAAAACTGAAGTTTTCATCAATTATTCAAAGTAAAATATTACAAAAGTCACCAAAAATATTCTGGTTTTTTGGGGGGCAGTGTGTTTTTGTTACACTGATATGACTGGAAGCCTCATTCACTACCGTCATTGATCAAGGGTTTCTTGAAAATTTCAAATATACTGTGGGTGAAATTGGCTTATGCCTTATCAGCTTAATTTGATTCTCCTAAAATCTTCTTGTACTTCTCAAAATATGAATTGCTTCAGATGTTACTTGCCTCAGAATGATTTGAAACAGCCTGTCAGACCACCCTGCTTGAATCAAGCCTCTATGGGAGCTACTGCAGTGGAGAAATTGCTTCAAAAAACAAGAGATTTTCTTCAAACTCGAGCTATTGATCAGAATTAACTTATTCAGCTTTAGGAGGACTTCCTTTCCAAGAACTGTCTTGGACCTTAAAATACCTCAGACTGAGATTATGGCAACCAAATAGTAGTATCATTATTAATCGTAAAATATATTCATTGTCCTGTTGTTTCAAATTTGCAGAGGAAAAGTAGTCTCCCTTTTTTGCAGCACTCGTTGCTGGACCTTGTACCTAAACATCCGACTACTGCATCTAAACAAAAGCCAGCAGTCGACACCCCTTTCGGCAGCTAAAGGGAAAAGAATCACTCAGTTAAAACCGAAAGTCTCCTCCGAAGTACTCACCAAACTCCTAGCAACAGTTCTTGAAGAAAGAGGGAATTCCTGGATCAGAGCTGAATATGATCCTCCCCTAGCAATTCCCGTCGGAGGGGTGTGGTGTAGAGCTCCACAGGCAGGATTGCAACCCGATCCTGCTGGAGCGGACTCCTGCCCGGGCCATCCTGAGCTCGCCGCGGCTCCGGCGTCCTGCAGAGCACACGGGCTCGCTCTGGTAAAGCCGGAGATCTGCAGCAGCCGCGGGAACGCTTCCTGGTTAAAGTGCTCATCTGCCTGCAGTTCGTGTTCTAAACAGCACGAGCTAAACTGAAACGCGCCTTTCAAGCGTGGGAGACCGTAGGGTGATTTATTTATTCATTGTGGCTGGCGGGCTCTGACCCGGCTCACGAGGATGCCGTGCCTTGCCCGTTCCAGAGGGATGCGCTGTGAGGGACTGTGGGGTTCTGTCTGTTTTTAAAAGAAACCACGCTGCTCACTCGGCGTGCGGGCTGCAGCCAGCGGTGTCAGGAGCTGTTTCCACAGGCTGTTCTGCCTGCAGCTACAACACCCCGTCTACTTAAACACCGCCCCGGTGCGTGCTAAAACTCGAGCTCAGCGTCATTAAGGGTGCCACGGCTGATGATAGGGATGGGGACTCTAGAGACACCCTCAGACACCTTGTAACTCGTGCGTGTATGGCCAAATCTCAGTCTTGGACACACAGGATGGGGATTTCCCCGGTAAGAAATTAAACAGTAAGAGAGACAGAAATAACAGCTGAAGTACAATAACTTACACAGTCAGTAGCTGTAAGTCATTGTAGTTGTTTCTAGGCAAAGACAAACAGGGAGTTAAATCGGTTTCATTGAAGGTTAAACTCATCTGTTCATCACCATCCTGAAACAGACTGGCAGTCTGTCCTATCAGTTAATGGATTAACTATCTCTGACACAAACACAAGTGCTCCTGGCAGCTCCTGAGATCGCCTGGCTGTTGTTCCTGACTGTAAAAATGTCTGTAACACTTTTCAGAACAAAGTCAGTAGTCAGCTGAGTCTACTTACTATTAACTGAGTCAATAATCAAATGGATTAACTATCCTGAAATGGACTAGAAGCACTCATAGAGTAACAGGGCAGTTCAAACGCTGGGGCTGAGATTCTACCATGCAGTTACTAATTATCAACTCAGATAAAGCAAGAGCCAAGCCAGCTCCAGAGGTCAGTGCAATGGAAATGGTCAGTCTGTCATTTGTGTTACAGCACAACAAATGAAAAATACCGTGTTTAGAAGCAGTATATGTCAGTGCTATCCATAAACCTATTTGAGGGTCACAAGTAAGACAGTGCAAAACAGATGCACTAAAATTACAGCATGACTTAAAGAAATGTCTGTACATTCACAATAGAAAAAAAAATTCACTAGATTTCAAAAAATTTACATACTTCTTCACTTTGATAGTGCACCTATCTGGATGAGCAAGAATCTGTGGATAGCATTAATCTTGCTCCACTCTACAAGCAATTTTCAAACAAGCCGCTTTGTTTTTAGTTGCACTGGATGCTGAATGGTCTGAAATTAAAAGTCCATTCAAATGTATTTCAAATCTAGGGACTGAGCCTGGCCATAACTTCAAGTGGATTTTTTTGTTGTTGTTTTTAGTAGATTTTTTTTAAATGAACACACACAAAAAAAGAATTTTCATAGTTCGTGTCATAATATATTAACATTAGTCCTTTTCTCACAAGATCGTACTCAAGTCACTCAAAGCAATTCTCAAAGAAATAGTCCACACAGACATGAAAAAATAAAAGGGAAAATCTACACTTTAAAATACATTTATCATCTTATCGTCAATTAACGGGAGAAAAACATATAAAGAAAAGTACTTTAAAGAACATATAAGAGAATAAAATCCTTATTTTCATTAAAAGTTAGACTAAGAATGCTTTGGTAAATAATAAAACAGGATGAGAGTAAAAATGCTACCATGTGCACAAGGAACACATACCCAGAAGAAAAATTACAAGAAAACTATTTAATTTTCATATTAGCAGTTTTGCTTTCTATTCTGTTAATGTCTCTCCAGCTCCCACATGCAGTCCTCCTAATTCAGTTGCCAGGAGTTAATTTAGTTGTCCTCCTAATTTAGTTTGCATTATAACTACAACATAAAAGGCTTCAGTTGAAACTGGAATCAGACTTTGAAGATGAAAACAAAACTGATTTGAACCTTTAGTATGATCAGAGAATTCCACTGGGCTATGACCTGGCCTAGACAATCACACTAATCTCTGGCCTGCCCTGAAGCCTGCTGATGTCTGATGTCTGTCCACAGTGGAAAACGCCCCTACTTCACGAGGTATCAATAAGCAGAAATATACCAAAACACAGCTAGAGTAAACTAAACCAGAGATGCCACGAAAAGAATTGCTTGTACAATACTTGCAATACTCAATACTTGGCTCTGAAGAGTTCAAAGCTGAGATGATTCAGCTTCAGTCATCAGACAGTGCAGAGAAATATTTCCAACAAACTGGGAGATCAGGGAATTAAAAAAAAAGGATTGTCTGTGTAAGAGATCAGCATCATTACAAGCCTGATGAACAAACAGACACTGATTGAAAAGGCACAGTGCCAGCTACCCTCTGACCACAGAAAAAATCCCTTTACTCCATGATGTCAGCTGGGAGCTCTGACCATGAAAAGCTGCTTCTGGTGACAGCCCCACTTTTTCCAAGAGCCAAAACAGGAAACAATGTGCCATCCCAATGTTCTCTGTCTTGACTACTGGCCTGCAGAAGGCAGGCAAGGATAACAATACTAATGGTAAAAGCCTGTGCATCTGCAAAGTGCTTACAACACACAGGTTAAAACCAACTGACTCTTCCTTGAGACAGCAGTGGCTTTAGGCCAGGTGCTCCACCCTTGTCTCCCTCACGTCACTGTACTGCACAGCCTACATTTCTACACAGATAACATTGTTAGTGCCAGCAGGACGTCAGAGAAATGGTGGGTAAGAGCTAATAACTAACCCTCTAACAGCTTCAGAGCACTGGGGCATTGTCCTCTGCAGTGTCTGTCACCAGTGTGGGTTGGTGCTTACAGTGACTGAAAGGGATGGAGGGAAACACAGTGAACTACAAATTCAAATTTTCCTATACTGTACATTTTTATTAGTATATAGTGCATGTGTTTTAGGAAAATATGTTATATTTCACCAAAGTATATATATATATATATATATACTTTATACATATATATATATGAAGTATATAGACTTCACTAAGTATATGGTGTCCAGGAATTAAAATGATGCACAAATGTCCAATCTTGTAATTGTTTTACTGTGCCAGAACAGAGCTAAAAGAACACAAAATTATAAGTTTTGTGTGTGCATATATAATTAATTTTTTAAGCTCAATCATTTCTGAAGCAAGATTCACTATGTCACAGAGCTGGGAAAACACAAAGGCTTATATAAGCTGTTCTTCACATGTGCCTGTCAGTGAGGGTGTGACACTGCTCGAGCTTTAACAACACAGACGTCTGTGATGTCTTGTTGCCCTCTAGTGATGCCGCTTGATTCTCCCACTGCTTAGTTCTTCAAAAATTTCCATAGAGCCGAGAGCTGCCTCTCTGCTGCCTTCAACAAACTGAATCATAATGTAATACTTCTACCTGGTGCTTGTGATGCCTTTTCTCTTTCTTAAAATCAGAGCCGAACACGGTTGGAAGGGAAAAAGGGGTTTTTCCCTCGGTATTTATTTCAAGGATCCCTGGTGCACTCCGTCCAGGTAAAACACTCTGAAAATGCACATTGAAATGCCCACCCCAAAAAATGCACACCCACGATCGACCGGGTACAGAATTATAGGTGTTACAAATCAGCACATCTATCAAAGATTCCCCAGTGAGTGAGGCCAAGTGAACCCCCCTCCCAAGGAACCCTCCCCTGGCCAGACCCATCTTTTAGTTTACAAAATGTTTTCCAGAGAGGACCTTGGTGTCTGAGGCCTCCAAGATGTTTAGTCTCCTAACTCAACGAAACATTAAGTCTAGGAATGTAGCCTAAAAAGAAACACTAAGAATATAAAAGGCCACAAAGGCATACAAAAGAGGTATAAAAGAAAAGGTAAAAAATCATGATGGCATCACTTGAATTAGGTGGGAAAGCGTGGGTATCTCTGAATCCTCCTAGGGAATAAGGAAGCCGAGAGCAGGCTGACAGGAAAAGCAGCAGCAGCAGAGCTGGCTTAGCCCAGCGAGCCTCAGGGGAGAGCTGAGATGTGGCAGTCGCTGTCACCAGAGTGCCCAGGCTCCCGGGGGCTCTCCCTCAGCACAGACACGAATCATCTTCCAGGGCAGGGCTGGTGCCCTTGCAGGGTTTCTGGAAGCTCTGACTGTTGCTGTTTTCCCTCCTGTACACCACAGCAAACACTGACAGCGGGAACAGTCAGCTTCCCATCCATGTTTGCACTATTAGCAGTCACTTTTGTGCTGAAGCGTTAGATTAACTTAACATTAGCTGATTGTTTTGAGGCCACTAAAGTGTATATCTGCTTTTCCAGCTAAGGTCATCTGCATGTCCTCGACACACAAAACCCTAACTAGGTTCTAAAAGAGGAATGTAGCTTAATTTCCTTTCAGTACGAGTTTTACAAATGGCTCTATTAGTGGTTTATACTTGTTCCATCATTTTTTATTGTGGTCTCTCTAGTACTTAATATTTCAATCCCAACTAAAAACGTGCGACTGGAAGTGAAAGATCTTCCTCAGTGAAAGAAAGATCAGAATCCAGCAGCTGTCACTTAAAAAGCTGTCTCTCTGATGCACTCCTCTGTCCCCCCTTCTAGTTTTTCTTTCCTCTAACTTCCTAGTCTTATTTAAAAACCATGGCTAACTCAAGTGTTTTTTAAAGACTGAAACTGAAATTAACATAGAAGGTGGCTATTTTTTTCTGAAAGCAGAACATTGACATATAAGGCAACTCCAAAAATTCAGGCTTTTTTCCTGTCCTCGCTTCAAAGTAGTAGTAATTAGTAGTAATTACTAAGTAGTAGTAAAGTAGTAATTACTAAGTAAGACAATAAGGCATAATATTACTAATGGAAAGGTAGGGACATTTTAAAAAAAGAGAATCTTCAACATTTAACACCCAAATTTATTTTTTCTGGGGTTTTGTCTTGGGGTTTTGTGCTTTGAAAGTCAAACCTTTAACAAGGTTATCGAGGCTAAGTTGGGTAAGTGGACTATTCTAATCTGCTTTTTTTTCAGGGGTCAGAAGAGGAAAGGAATTGGGTGATGGATGAAGAGAAAGTGATTATCAGATGAATTTCTTATTAGCTGAAAATCTTCCCAAACTGAACTACCCAGCCTGTTTGAGCAGCAGCAAGGAATACATTCGGCATTTCCTTTTGATTTCTACGCCCAGTTGTCTCACGTTGAGCAAATGGTTCTCTTGAAAATAAACTCCTGTTTTGCCCAGCAGAAGTGCAGAGGTTCTGCACTGATGTTGCTGTTTTTCCTAAAAGAAGCTGAGCTTTTAAAATTTTCCCTCCATCAAATCCAGGGCTTAAAAAAAAAAAAGCCCTCCTTTTATTAGGCAGAACACTTTGTCATCTTCTATCCCATAGAACCCCAGTGTTAGCATAGCAGCAGAATATAACAGTGCCTGTGTTGACACCACATGAACCAGGGATTAAATACCCAGCATATTCAATAATCTGAATATTGTTTAGAACAAGGAGGGAGAAGCAATGTAACCATAAGGATTTAATTTTTCTTTTCTTTTCCTGTATCACAATCAAACTATTGCCTCTTGCCAAAAGACAGATGTGACAACGTTTTGCATTTCTTATTTCCATCTGGGTAGTTGTTTCCCTTGGAATTCTTTTAATCCATTTTTCTGTGCATTTCTTTTTTGCTTATGAACTTACATAACTCATATACTTTTCTTTAACTCGTCAATTTCTTCGGACTAAAAACATGGACAACTTGGAGCATGCTTTGAAGTTGAAATCCTAAAGAATTATTTCCTACTGCTGCCTTTTTTAAAAGCCCAGAGATAAGCTACTTCTGTAGTACAATTACAGGAATCAAAGCACAGGACATATCATGGGACATTTCATATAATGTGGAGATTTCAAGACTCATGTCTAATTTAAAAAAAAAAAAATAAAAAAATTGGATAACTAAGGAAGTAAGGGGTCAGGTCAGAATGAAATGCCACTGGCTTTCAGAGCCAGCAGCTTTATGAAGTGTGAATTTCATTAAATAAACTCACAATACCTTCAACTAAAACAGAATAAGAGAAGTCTTATGTAAAAGTACAAAAAGCATTTTGTCACCTTCCCTACAAAAGGCAGCTTTCTTATTTCTTTTTGGTCTTTTTATTTCATTAATTTGATAAAAATTGAAAGAACTTTCCATCTGCATTTAGATCTGAGGTAGATCATATCTGCAGCAAAATATAGGGGAAGTATTACCTACTGAATTCTGTTTTGTTAAATAATAAAAGAGGGGGTGTGCATAGGCTCATCAAACAAATTGCCTCACTGGACAAAGAAGTTGTTTTAAAATTATATATTCCTTGCTTGGCTCAGCAAATGGTCTATTTCTGAAACAGATCCGGGTTAATTCAACGCATAATTTTTCTTGATTACCTATTTTTCATGATTTTCATTCTTGCGTGGTGTTTCTGATGATCGTCTTAATGAGTGCAGTGTTGCACCAAAGATCTTGGCAAACAAGCCTCCCCCTCGCCATCCGTGTCCTTTAGTGCTCGCTCCAAACGCAGCCTGAGCCCGGGACTCACTGGCTTAGTCACTGGGTGGCACTGCTGCAGCACCGAGAGCTTCGGTATTTTATGTGGAAACAGCAAGAACTGCACTTGTATTTTATTCCTTCATTACTATTATTATTATTGGTTTGCATTCCTTCTCAGGCTGCAGTCAGCGTGAGTTTTATTAGAAGTTAAATATTTAGAAGTATTCAGGCCTGAGGATAATTTCTGCTTTCAGGGGAAAACATTTCATTAAACTTTTAAAACGCTTTCCATTCTAATTTAAAAGCGTGCCCTTTTTTTGCTTTCCACTGCTCTGATAAGAGATTTGTTTCTGAATATCTTTTTATGTTTTCACAGTATACATATTTCTGCCACTACATATACAAATATATATATATACACACACCAGTACACAAGTAATATACTTATTTATGAATACTTATGCACATATAAAATTGATATCATATTTCTTTCATCATTCCAAAATAATTTCTTGTAGGTTCATGTAAGCTGTAAAGTTAAATGATTAACTATTGCAATATCTAAAACACCTACCCCTTGCTACAACAAAACCAAGAGAAGGCTAAATAGTGCAGGAAACAATTCTGCATGTTCAGAATGTTGAAAATTGACTAATTTAAGCATGCATGTAAGTAGCCTACATTGTCAGAGACTTCTTACAGGGGTTTTTCCAACCCCCCTTGAAATGTATCAAAAATGCACCAAAATCATCAATTAGAATTATACTCTGACAGTATTATTTAGCTGTTTCTAACTTTTGGTTAAATGAAACAAAATGAAATTAAATTGAGTGTGCTTTTAGGTAGAAAACCACAAAACAAGCAGAACTTTCCATTCATTGGACTTTCTACTGGTTTCTCAGAGAGCTGTGAGCAAAACTGTATTTTCTTTATCTTGACAAAGGATGAATAGAAGCTAAATTTATTTTCTTTACAGAGAACATGGCTGGGAGACACTCATTACAGTTGCTCCTCCTGACGGGGCCCAGGCCACCTTCTGTGTCATTTTGGGTTTTTCAACATGCCAGCTTCTCCCAGCCTGAACCCTGTGGTATGGCTGGGGAATAAATCAGCGACAGGAGATGCACAAGCCGTGCCATAAGGAACGGCAGCAGGAGTGCCACAATACGCTTTCAGGGAAGTATTTTAAGGGTATGAGTAAGTGAAGGAGGTGGCAGCTGAGGACACCACCGTCTGCTGCCAGTTCTGGGGAGCCTGAGCAGCCCGTGAGAGGCCTTTCCTGGCAGACGGAGCTGGCCCTGGCCCCAGCCCTGCTGGCCTCTGCTCCCCCGGCCCCGGCGGGGCAGCCCTGCCAGCAGCGCCTCCCGGCATCCCTGCCCCACCTGCCGTTTCTGCTCCATCCCCTCCTGCCTCCTCGGCTCTGCACCACGCACAGGAAGGCAGCCCGAGCACACAAGCAGGAAACCTGTTTTCCAACCGAAAAAACCCGGTTTTGCTAAAAACCAAAATGTAGCATTACCAACAACTACAGTGATAAAGACCTGCACTTCCTGGGACTGTCTGCTTCCTCCCCAGCTCACTGACCTGCAGCCTTCTGGGTGTACATTGGGAGAGGAAAAGGCTTCTCCAGGAATTGCAGAGAGTGTAAAAGTCTCTTGGGAAACACCACCTAGACTTTGGCTCTTTTCCGTTGCTATCCAGTATCTAAGACAGCATCTCCAAGCAAAACAAACCTTTCAAGTGTGCTCAGAAGAGATCATCAGACGGCTGAACCCAGCCAGTTGTTCCTGTGACAGTTATTGCAGTGCACAAGCTCCCCAGGGAGCAGGGGACAATTATTTACACAGTGCTTATAACTCTCAGAACAATTGTCTGCCCTTTACCAAGTTCTGCCCTCCAAGAAACAATTTGTGTTTCTCAGATGACAGAGCACTAATCCATCTTCAGCAAAGCTTGTGCTGCCTAGCAGTGAGAAAAAGATTCCTATTCTTTTAGTGTTTAATACTACTTTTCTGGTAATAGAAAATAAGTAACAAATAATGAGATTAAACACATGGAGGAAGTTTAAACGTCAGATTGCACTTCAAGAAAGGGAGAAGTACTGGATTAGAACAGAAAAAAAAGCTTGTTTAAAGTCCAGCACCAGCCTGTTTCAAAACTAATCAATCAAGAGAAGACTGTGCCAAACATGGAATACTCTGTACACTGTGATACTGAAACTCGTGGCATGATACACATTGTGTGTCACAGGTCCCATCAGACTGCCCTTTCCAACTCATTAGGCAGGAGCCACTTTAGGTGACTGATATCCATCAAATTAATCTGTGGTAACATTATTTGCTCCTTTCTTCAGAAGCGAAATTACTCCAAGGAAGATGCTGGATTCAAAACATCTCTTCCGTGCAACTGTTTCATGGCAAACACACAAAACAACGAAAAACCAAAACAGATCCTTGGCAAGATTGCCTCTCCCAGGAGACAGAAAATGGAACATAATGCCTTTCACAAGGGTTTTCCATTTTGGCTTGATCATCTCAAAATGAAGAGTAAACATCTGGAATGCTGACCAGGCAAAGCCACTCAAGTGTGTGCCTGACCTTAAACAAGTAAGTGATGATTCTGGAATAAGACAGTACTTTTAAAAGGAGAAGAACATGTAACAGAGAAATTTCCTGATTGCTGCATTCTTGTCTCATGCAGCAAGGTCAGACATGTTGGTCTGCTCAGTAAATGGATGCATAAAGCAATTTAAACTGGATCCACAGCAGTTCTTAAACAGAAATGAATTCATGACAGCTCACCTGAAAGATTTACTCAGAGTGCTACCAGAGGACAAGTCAGAAGGGAATCTGAAAAGTCTGTGGGGGACTGGGAAAAATGTAATAATCCTGCTTCACCCATTAGATAAAAACCAAGTATTTAAAGGTGCTTCCTGGAAGCTAAGCACATCCTTAGTAAAGCAAGTTTAACAGGACTGTTCAGAATACTTACCAAAGTTGTATTTACAACATACAGAAAACTGTGTGGCTCTTTTGGGAAAATCCAAACAATTGTAGGAAGATCCTAGTTTCCTGAGTGGCAAATTTTTAACTGGCAAGAATCTCTCACTGCAGTAGTCTCATCACCTTCCCTGAATTAGCCTATTTTAATAAGAAAACAGACAGTGAAGGAGGATTTTTCATAAGGCTTGTGTGCTGTTGGTAAAAGAAGATTAAGTATTACTCTATATTTTTCTTTGATCCTCTGCAATCTGTTTCTAGCACTATACAAATCTCCACTAGATTCTGGCAGAAGCCTGTCAGCTTATTTGATTTCTTTCCAGCCTGGGAGATAGCAGGGGTGATATTTTTTGCTTACTTACACCACAGAGTAACAAAATGTGCCCAGAGCTAAGATGCTGTAATACACACACCCTGCTCTAATGCACTGGATAACACTTCTAATAGACATGTATAAATTTCTTTGACAGAATAACCCTCACAAAACCAAGTTACAATTCCTGGCACTTATGTTTCAAAGAAGATTTTAATACAAGTTACTTGCAGTAAATCAAACACAGAAACAGTTTCTTCTCAAAAACTACTTACAAGCTGAACACAGATTTTTTTAAGATCAGCGTGCCGTGTTGGACCATATTCAATTAAAGATACTCAAATATTCCCCTCAACAGGTTTCATTCCTCCAATTCTATTTTAAAAATTTGTTGCTTGTTGGAGAAATAGCTGCTATATAGATACAAGATACCTCTTCATGGGGGCTTTCCATCATATTAAGATATTCATGTATAATTTGACCAAAATTACTTTTTTCCTTTAAATACTTTGTAATAATAATAACAACACAACAACAAAAATAATAACTAGAAGCAGCAGCTTACTTTGACACTGTATGCGAAAGAAGGCACGTTACTAATAGATTGATTTAAGTATTTTCAATTTCAAATATTTTGAGGGACAGCTATGATAGATAGGTCCATCCTTCCCTCCCACCCTGCAGGTCTGGAATACACTGGCATAGATTTCAGCCGGCAATGAAAACTTAGAGAAGAGATATATGTGCAGAAAGACAGATTGTGATTACCAGCTTCCTTTAAGAAGGCTCTGTTCATTCAATTGTTTCTTCCAGTGTTATTTTACAGTGAACTGTAAAATATGTGCAGAGTATTTCCTACTTGGTCAGGACAGAGAATGCTGAGTTTTGAGGGTAAATCATTTCAGAAGTGTGACAAATGGCAAACTTCTCTCTTATTTTTGTTCCCTTACTGCTGAACTGACAAAAATCTTTAGCAATGTGGAAGCTTTGTAAGCAAGAGAGGCTTGAATAGATTATGGACCCAGAGTAGGGTTGGAATTGTTCATAAACTGAAATACAAGAAGAAGATGAAGTATTTCAGGACTTGTTCCACAGATATGAAGTGATATGTATACAGACAAAAACATTTTTAAATTTTAAGATATTTCTTCATTTCTATTACTGCAGTGCAGGGAACAGAAGATGGGATCAAGCAAAACAAGAAAGCAAAGTTGAGTGTTTTTCAGAGTTATCAGTTGCTCATGAGAAAAAATAATTTTTAACATATTCATGAGAACAATTACTATTATTATTAACCATTGTCAACATAGGCATCTTGGACTTTACAAAAAAATTTTCTTTCTTACATAATGACCATTGGTTGAATTAGTGCTATCGATCAGGATACAAATTTGGGCTTTTTTGGTTGGGTTTGTATGGTTCGGTTTGCTTTTTTTCACATTATGTCAACATTGTAATGAAGAACACATGCATTATCACTTTTGTTCCAATTAAAACAGAAAGATCTTACAGGTTTCTGAATTGTGCTTTTTGGATACAAACTGTAAGCAGGTGGACAAGCCAGCTGGAAAGCAGAAGGAAAAGAAAAGAACTGAAAGAAATTTTAATTGCTCAAAACAAGAGACACTTATTTAAAGATGAATCCCTGTGGAGGTTTTGTTAAGTATTTTTGGAAAATTAAAAATATTCATGCTAACCTAGATCTTCCCTCAGTAAAGAGAATTTTTCCTGAAACCAAAGTGCTTTTTGCTAAATATAGATGATTCACATCAATAAAAGAACAGAAAAAAGAGAGAACACTCATCTTTCTGACCAAAATATCATTCTCAACTATCAATGCTTATCTCACAAGAGACAGAAGAAAAATTTAAACCCAAATATCTGAATAATAAGCTTCCAGTTCTTTCTGCTTATGAAATTAAGGAGCACTGAGTAATCAATTAAGCAATCTGTTGTCAAGACCTGTCGTGGCTCTAAGGCATAGCAAGGCTCATGTGCTTAACACACACGAGAAAAGTTTCTTGGTGATTTATTACTGCTCTTCGGTGGAAAGGATTAAACTTCACCATATTCCATTTGATTACTTGCCACTGACTTTTCAGGATGGTTTGTGGCTTAGGTGGCAGCTTTTACTGCTGTTCAGGAGGGAAGATGGCATTTCTTTCCCTGCTCTTTCTGCCTGTGAAATCCAAGGAAGCACCTTCAGCCCTGCAGTAACCAGCGGGGCCGTGCAGAGCACACCGAGCCTGGAGCTTCCCCCCAGCTCACAGATGGACCTTTATGCTCTATGCCAATGTCTGCAATGTGTCTGCAAAGAACCCATTTAATGTTTATTTCAAAATGGACTTGAAAGCATTCTGCTGGGTGCAGGAGGTGAGAAAACCCTGCCCTGCTACCATGTACACATCTGAGGTTAAACAGAACAATATGTTGCTGGATGAACATAGGATTTGTGATTTGTTTACCCACTGTATGATATATGAAGACTTTTTTGTTTATGTACTTGGATTTTCTAAAATACAAGGTTTCAAACAAACAAAAAACCCAAACCCAAAAACAAACCCACAAAAACTCCCCTAACAAATAAAACCCCCAAAACATCAACTGCCAACTGTTTTTCCCACTTACAGGTGATACAGCAAATATTCTGTATATGTGGTACCAAGCAGTGGCTGTGGGGAAAACAGTCAATCCTCCACCGAGTACATTTTTATATAGTAAAGAACCACACTCATTCTCTGGTATTACAGTGGCTACTTGTGAGAACATCTCTTCTCCTCCAAAATAAGCAGACTTTAAATAAAGTGGGAAGCTGAAAAATTACCACCTCACAGTTGGAGATACTCCAACGTCCTCTGGCACATCTGCAAGTGTTTGGCTCTGGCAGATTTTGGAAGTCCACTGCTCAGAAAAGCAGTTTAACCACTAGAGGGTGAGGAAGCAGTCCCAAGGGCTCAGCTCTGCCACTGCATGGCCACGATATGATGCATCATAGTTTTGTAGCACTCGCTCATTACTTTCCATTTTTTCATCTGCATATCCTGTACCTTCTTGGAATTACACATATTAATTAAATTACGGAGGGGTTTCAGTACACTGGACCATGCAGAAACCTGTGAGGTACAACTTCTTTGTAGATGGGGGTTCCTATTTAAGTCTGAAGCATGCAGAAGCTCTAGCCTAAATCTTCTAAATCTAGGATTTAGAACACAGGGTTTTTTTTCTGGAATGACAGAAATAACACAACTTGATAAGAAACTATGCTTTACTTACTGCTGTTTGTATAAGCTTTAAGGCCTTGAAAACAGAACCAGTAGAAAACAAAAACCAGAACCTGAAAACTGGGTATCTTAGCAGACCTCCGTAGTAAATAACTCACAGATTTGCTCTGCTTGGAGTTCTGGAGAACTCAAAAACACATTGATGGCTTTAAAAAGCTTCCTAGGGGAACTTCTGTATCTCTTTAGAAATACAACAGTTACTCCTTTGGTCAATATCACCAGAAAATGATATAAAAATTCATCTCTCTGTCCTAAATTTGTCTCTGCATTGTTATTAAAGTCATTGCAATAGAATTAATGCTTTCTACACAGAGCAGTTTCCTATCTGAACAAATGCTTCTGATTATAAAGACTTTATCTTTAAAATCTGCCACAGGAAACATGCAGCATGTCATGACTAATTAAAAATGATGCCAAATTATAATTCATGGCTCTTTAGAGCACACACAAACACACAAACTCCCCACATATAGAGCATCCACTAGGTCTTCAGTTCAATCACTGAAATCACTTCAAAAGTAGAAAAATTTTTATTAGTCTAGCAGTAGTGAATCCCACTGTACAGAATAAAAGAGGGTTTTTTCCAGCATATTTTTAGTCAAATTTGTCTTGCAAAATGGTGATTTAAATCCAAGACAACAGGAAGGAAATTCCGAATGAATGGTGCAGCTAATGAAAATACAACCCATTTTTGTCTTGCAGGATCAACCCACAGGTCACCTCTCTATTTGCCTGCACATCTTGTAGCTGACAAAGGCTTTCTTGTTCCAATTAAAGAGAGAAACATCTTAGAAGAATGACTTTTTCTAACTGTTCCTGCCCATAGTTTTGTATCTAAAGGAGATGAGGAAATAAATACCTGAATGAAGGAATCTTTTATATTTTGTATAAGGTACTCTGCACATCCACAGCTGCTGCATTAGAAGCAGAAAACCCACTCCAAAATGTACGTGCTTATGTATGGCATAACCTATTTTCTTAGGATAAGAAAGAGCTAGAAGACTTCAATCTATTTTTCATGAAAGAAGGTCAATGATGGCCTGAATTCATACTACTTCCAACTGACTATTGAAAAGTAAGAAGAGGGGATCATGGAATAAGTTTTCTTTGTTGCTAAGTGCTCAACCTCTTCCTGCCCAGGCACTGTAATATTTGTCTAGTTTTTCTTTTGTTTATTTGTTCAGGTTTCTAAGTCTGAATTATAGACATAAAAATTCTTTATCTGGAGGTAAGTCAGGTTATACACTGAGTAAACTTCCAGAAAAGACACATCTTTGCAGACAATCTTAGCAAAAAAAAAATTACTGTAACTGAAAAAAACAGGTCTGCAGCGGTCTATTTTAAGAAGCAACAGATTAAGTGTATTATTTAATTAGAATTCATTTTAGTTTTCATGTTTAAGCATGTCATGCTTCCAGGGGTTTTCAGATAATGCAGGGGTTTTCAGAAACTATGTATCAATATAGGACTTTTGAATACCAGACCTAATTAAGATTTACTTCTGCAAGATACGGTTATTTAACAAGCTATAGAACAAGTTATCCTATCTGTTAATACAATAAAAAGTTGTATAAGACAAAATAAATCAGAGAGAAAATAGGAAAAGAAAATAACCATTGATAAGAGGGTAAGTAGAAATTATAGCCTTCTGGGGAATTAAGAAGTTAACCCTTCAAGCATTATCTGCTTCTGTGAAAGTACAGAACAGACCTATTTCACATGAACAGGATTTGAATTTAAGGATTGTACTACAGGCTCTCAATCAGCATGAAATATGCAAATTGAAGTCATTATTAAGCAACTTTATTCATAGACAAAATGGGATGTAAATGGAGCTAAGCCTGAGGGAAGGCAGCTCAGCTCTGTTGCTGTGCAGAGGGTGAGCCCTTGCACTGCTTTCAGCACCCCTGATTAGAAAGACTGATGTGATGGCCAAGGAGTGAAGTCACTTCTGAGCCCCACAGCTCTCAAGCCAAGTAAAAAGGAGGCTCACAGTGATACAGTTCTGGGTAACTGCAGCAGGGCTGCAGGCAATTTTCTATTTCATTGCAATAGTAGGTTGTTCATTTCCACAAGCACCCCAAGGTTATAAAATAGACATTCTCTTCCAGAAACACAGAGCAGAGAAGCAGGGCCACCTTCCCAAACGGGCTATTCTTACAAAGAATGTTTTGAACAATGTGCTCACATTGCTGGCTGGTTGTCAAGAACCACATTCTTTACACATGACCACGCTAAAAGATAATTTCTTTAGCTCCTTGCTGGATCTTTTACATAGGGTAAGTAAAAATACTGGGAACTTCAGTAGACATCACATTCATGAAGCAAAGTCTCTCTGGTTCTTGCTTGGCACTATTGATGAGACCAAACTCCTCTAATCAGTGCTGTAGCATCTTTGTTGGCTGAAAACCAACTTACGCAATTTTAAGATCAGAGAGAAGTATGTTTAATTGTTAGGCATTTCATGATAGGTAACGAGTCCCAGTGACCATCAAACAGTGATTATAGAAACACCATTGCTTGCCATGATCTAAGGAAAGGGCAGTCACTGACAAACCCTGCTGAAATAGTGTTCAAGCTCACCAATAGTGTGGTATCTTAGACAGTTTTTGGCTCCTGAAGGGCCAAAGCCATGAGGAGTTCTACGACAGAAGTCTCATTTCTCAAGCCTTATTCATGCCAAGGCATTAAACCAGGAGCAGAACAGAATACTTCCTGCCCAAGGCCCCAGCATTCCTCTTCCTCAGTCTTGGACTGCAGTACAAGGTTTATAACCCAGATGTGATCCTGCACAGGCTCCTCACTGGGACCTTTCCTACTCCACCCACAGCAACATCTGCTCTTAACTAGGCACTAGAGAGTTTGAGGAAAAGGAGTACTTCTGGTTTGAGTTGCAAGAGTGTCATAGACTCTTTCTGGAGAATAACATCTTTTTAAACTCTTATTGGTGCTGGAGAGATCATTTAACTTCCCATTGTCACTGTATTCATCTACTAAAATAAATAAATAAAGCCACAACAAGCAATGGCTGCTAATTCCTCTTTTATATTTTTAATGTTATGTTTCTTCCTTTCTCCACTGTCTCTTCAATACCTTTCCAATCCAAAAGATCATATAGCAATATTTACAGTAGAATTTTTTTGTCTGAAGACAAATATAAAGTACAATACAAGAACAGTATCTGTACAACCCTAAAGATATCTGCAGAAACAAATGATCTCTCTGTTATATAAAGCTGCAGGAACAGCTATTATAACTAAATATCACTTACTACAAAACACAAAGTTCTGCCAGTGATGTTTCCTCATATCAGCTGGCACCAGTCTTGTTCTGTCATAAAAGGAACAATTCCTTCTATAGTTCTGACAATTTCCCTTTCTACTGACTATAGTGCCTGACTAGGAACAACAAACCCTTCTGTCCTCTTCTTTGTAACCACTAAAGACAGAGATTTTAAAAGGCTGTTTAGTTAATCTTCCCCACAGTTTCTAATAAAATGCACAATATGCTTAAATATGCCACATGCTTGAACTGGTGCCAGTGGAAAGCCAATCCCTGTCATAGATTTAATTTCAGAATGGATCATACAGTACATTTAACTGGTTTGAATAAAGCTCATCAGCAGGTAGCACCAACACTCCCTAAGAGACAAGGACAGAGTAGCACTGTCATTTACCTACAGTTTAAAAGTCAACTTTAAGTCAATGGGACAAGAAAACACTATAGCAACAGTAACTGGGATTCTTTGAGGACAGTGGGAGGGTTTTCCACTTGACCATTATAATTCTGACTGTCGAGTCAGTAATCTTCCATTAAACTACCAAAATCACCAAAATTAAAGCACCCAAAGTCTGAACAAATACAGAATTTATATCTTGGAGATAAAAACAAGCCTGTAATTGAACCTGGAATATTTGGAATGGGAATAAAGGTAGATCTTCAGGAAATGCAAAGCCTGTCAGAAACCAAGAAAACGTCTTCCAGCTCTCATCAATGGAATGAAGTACTCGGGTAGCATGCTTTTTATCCTTGTTATCTTATATCTTATATCTTATTATATCTGAACAGAGTTCAGCTGAAAAGCTCCTGGTTGCAGTTTTAACCTGTTTCAGTTTGTGTGTCTGCAATGTAGTTTTCATACTAAAATGTAACCCATGATGGTAACTTCAGGGTTTACCTGCACTGTCACTGGAACCTGGACATTAACTCCAGAGAAAAAAGACCTTTAATTTCAAAAAACCAGCCAGTGATTAAAATGCAGACCAAATGTTACAAGCTCATTTTGAAAAGTACATTCACACAAACCTTCTGAATTCTAATCTACAAACACACAAATCATTACAAATATATTTTACACATTATGTGAATCTATACCTATGATTCATAAATAAGTTATAAAAAAATTGTTACAGACTATGATTCTTTGGCACAGATTATGAATTCTATGGTACTGTATGCTTAGACAGGAATATCACATCATCTAAATGTATCATTTTGTCTACTATATGCTGCTTTTATATATATTATTTTTAAAGTTCAGAACAAAAGAAAGCAACTAAAAACATTTTAGAAGTATTTCTTTAAAAGGTATTTAAGTTACTTTATCACTTTTGATCAGACAAATTAGCAGGAAGATTCTGCTTTATTCATATACCTCTCATAATTTGGCAACGGTGCAAGATGACATAAAGATGGAAAGGAAAAATTAAATTTTGAAAACAGAAGTAACAAGTCTAACCCCTGAGATGAGAAGCCCAGCAGAGATGCTCAGTACCCCGAGAACATATTTTGTGCCTCACCCACCACTTGCAGCCCGAAAGGAAGGAAAGACAGTCCCAATCCCAGGAAGCAAGTGTGACATAGGAAAAGCACTGAAGGCTGCAAATTGAAGGAGCTGGCTTTTTCTTAGAACTCTGTAGTATTGAGCAAAATCTCTGATTTAAAGACTTGAGATAACAAAGATAGCCCAATGCCCTTTCACAAGCACACCTGGTACCTGGTTATCCTCACCACATGCATCTTGTTCCTAAAAACAATATACTGCTCTTGATTCCCTAAACAGGGTTGCCTTGTTATAAAGGCAGCTATCAGCAATTTCCTCCCAAGATATTATAGAAGCACAAAGACAACAACATTTTACTTGTTATTAGAATTCAAATTTCATTTCTCATATTTATTCACTCATTTCCTCCCCAGCCAATGTCCAGTTACTAATTAACTTTGCCAGGAGTGAGGGCCGCTATCTAAAGCCTAATAATCTTTCAAATCAATCTACCAAATATACATCACAGAGCCAGACAAGTGTGCTAACTACAAAATAGCATAACTACGCCATTTCCCTGCCTTTTCTATACCTGCTAAAGTAAAAATCCCTCAAAGGCCATCTGCTCAACCAGCAGTACAGCTTGAACTAGGGATTTTTGACTAATCCAATTTAATACAGTCCCAAATAATGTCCCCTGAATGGCTACTCTGTGATAGAATGAATTTTCCCCTAAACTTAATTAACAAAATGCAGCTGACATCCCACACAATCAAATAGACTAACTTATGGTCAGATATTTTACCTGGATTGGAAGGAGATATAGAGAGTTATTAAGAAGTTCAGCAAAAGGAAGCCAGAAATGTATTCATGTCTTTTGCAACTTTCGCTTTGTTGCAGATTTCCTAGACACACAAAAAATGAAATCTATAAAGATTAAAACTCCACAGTGATTATAGATTTTCCAGTACAAATCTGAAGTTATAAAACTGCTATATGATAACATGCTGTATTCTATAAACATTCTTACTTTGATTTCAGCTACTGCAGTATCTCTTAATGCAAATACAGTTAAAGGGCTTACTGAAAAAAGAAATAAAGCCCTTAAAAGAATTTAGATAAAGAAATATGAAAGAGAAACTTGCACATTCTTTGTGCATCAAGATGAAAGCTTTGTACAGCTTCCCTGCACTGTAATCTTATTAATGCTTTTCTTTATAAAAAATAGAATCTTTCTCAAACTTCTCTCTCTGCAAGGCTATTACATCATGTCTATATACAGATTTACAACCACCTAAAATGGCTGTATGGATTTGGGAAGCAAGACATCCTTTAAATGTGAGTAGGCTGTACAAATAGTGATGATTTACCGTGAAACAGCTCTCAATCACAAAATGTCAATCCAATAAAACATAATTTTCCTTGGGAATATACCAATGGAAAGCTAAAAAAAAATCTATGCAGAAAGCCAGAATGTGAAGATATATGCCAGAAGTACCATTTAGGGTACTTCTACAGTATCATTTAGGGCTAATTGCTTAAAAGATGAAATTATCTCAGTCAAGCACTCTTCTTGCTAGTCTCCTTTTCATTCTGCCCTTTTTATTCTGTGATGATAAAAGTAACACTAGCAGCAACATGAGAAGTCTGGACTCTCACCTGCCACAGCAGAATAAAAATCTGAAACTGTTTAAAAAAAATTAAAAATCTCTTAATACAAAACTCATCTCAGATAAAAATCTGCAAATTGTTATTGCTTATACAACAAAGTAGATTCTTTCCTTCTTTGAAGCCTTCTTATGGACTTATACTTCAGCTCCAGAAATTTATAACTTACCCAAAGTTCCAAGTGTGTTCTCTAGTTGGGTAGTTCATTATTTCAAAGGGTGATTTGTCTACAGCAACAATCATTGCTCTCTGGCACAGGCCACAGGCTTTTTTTACATTAAGCTGTAACAGGAGAAAGTGTATGAAGTGCCTGAGGCTTTATCTTTCTTCAACGTTATGTGGTGATATTACTAAAACCACGTGAGACATTTTCAGTATTGGAGGCTTTTTTTAATATTTACATTTCTAGCATTAGATGATGAACAGGCTTTAGAAGTCACAGGGAGTTGTAACAAAGCTACTGAAAATCAGGTGTCCTTTTGCCTCCCTCTCTGCTGGAAGTTACTGTTAGAACTGGAAAATGTGGAAATCCAGGTGTGACTATAGAGATAAAAATGGAAATTATCAAAGCATATGAAGTCAGCAGGACAAATATCTCTTAACCATCTTTTGGTGAAAGACTGGCATGGGTTAAAAACAACAGAGCCACACTCTATTACAGAAAGATGAGATATTTAATAGCAAAAAAAGTGATCAGGACTTCTAAGCGAACCGAAACAGAAGCTGAATGAGTGCATGTCTCTAAAGAGTTAATAATCACTTTGCAACAACTGCGTCCTTTTACACCCTTCCTGTCTTGGCCTAAGGCTAGGGTGGGAAAAGGGAAAAAAAGTCATTCCAAGACTGGAAAAGAATGGGAATTGCCACAGAAAACGCAGTGCAGCCAACTCCTGTGCCCTTTGGGCAGGTGTCTGACATGGACAGACAAGGACTGTTGTCAGGAACCGAGCAGAGTGGGAAAACAAAAACACGAGACAAGTTGCCCTCTGCAGCTGAAGGCTGGCTCACAGCATCGATTTCCTTCACTTCAGCTCAAGCTGGCAGTTCCTGCCACAGCGTTCTACTTTTTACCCGGTAAGATTTTGTGTCCTCGCTCTTAACACAATCTCTACAACTCGTGAGGTGTGAGCTTCTCCTGCTGGACAAGACAATGCTGAGAACATTTCTAAGACGGAGGCAGCTGCTGCTTCTGCTGGGTGTGAAGGCAGCTGTGCTACAGATCTCCTTTTCCGATACACATACAGACCAGGAGAACCAAGAGTGCCGCCGTGTCAGCAGCACCTCTGCCGGGAATGTGACTCCTGTAGGTAGTGCCTTAACCAGACACAGCACATTGTGCTCAATACACCTCCCCGCCTTCTGGAGAAAAAATAACTGTATGCTCTTAATGACCTTAGTAACTTTTATAACCTTGTTTTACTTGGAAATAAAAATTGTTTGTCATCCTTTAATCTCTGAGGGTGTATTTACAGCCTTCTCTGACATGAAACAGCAAAGGAAAATTCTCTAGTGACTCTCTCTCTAAATCACACTCACCCAATATGCTTTTGCTCTGCTCCTTGTTACTTCTGTCTAAACTGAATCAACTCATCTTTCTGATCTCTTTTTTCAGGGAAATCATTTCTTCTTTAATCTTATTGATTGCCCTCTTGTACCCTATCTGGTTGACAGTAAGTTAACTGGGCATTGTATTTAAGGCAACACATGCCTTTAATGAAAGTACAGTGCAAACATCATAACTTAATTTCATGACATTCTTTCACCATTGCAATATAAAATAATTGTGTCTGGTCATCTTATTTTCTTGATAACATCTCCTTAGAGCTTGTCATCAGTATTTTACCACAACTACTGTTTTCTTCTGCCTTATTTTCACACAAAGCTGCCTTGGAGAATTACTTGGGATTGGCTAATACGGTTTTAAAGCTTAATTGAAATAGGAATATATTTATCACCAGTTCTTTCTTGGAGGCTTTAGGGAACACTTTAGACTTCACAGCAAATTTTAGCAAAAAACCAAACAAACCCAGAAAATTTATACAGATTTTGTAACTTTAATTATATACTAGGTATTTTCAAAGCACATGACATATAAAAAAATAAATCAATTACAATACAACACTTCCATCTATAAAATGAAGAGGTGACCTATTGACTTTCTTAGGTGGAAGCAATAGGCATTATTAAAAATCAGCAATGATTTCAGTATCAACAAAATACATAAAGATACCCTGTTCCTCACTTAAAAACATTCACAATATAGTTGAAAGTAATTGAAAGTAATTGGAAGATAAACCTGCCTGGTGTTTTTACAGCTTGTCTTGTCTGTCTGTCCTGGCACACTCAGATCACTGAGCTCTCGAGTGGGTGCAGTGGTCAGTCAGTGCCAAGCTCACTGTGGGTCAGGGCCCATTGCAAATCAGGAATTTTACCAAAAACCTGACATGGAAATTTTACCCTGAAAACTGAACATGTCTCTTAATAATATGAAAAGCCTTTAAACAGATAATTAGCCAAAAACCACCAACCCTTGCACTAACAGAATCTATTTGCCTAACTTTATATTTTTCTACCTTTTTCTTTACTCAAGGCAGGGGAAGAAGGATTGAAACATGCAGACATTGGACAGAAGAAACCAATCCATGCACTCACCATAAAGGAGACCTAATAACCCTTCCTATCTCCTAAATTCCTTTGCAGCCTCCTCTCTTTGTGGAGTTCATTCACAGAACACAGGCACAGTGTCTTCTCTCCACACTCCAGCAAAGCTGCTTTGCTATAGAAGTATGACAGCCTTATAAAACAAGGGTATTCCCATCACCCATAAAATGATAAGACAGATAAAGGAAGTGCCTGACTTTAGAAACTTTTCCACAGAACTTGGAAGTGTATAGCACAGAAAGAAGTCCTTGCAGTCTGGCTTTGCTTTTTTGTAGAGTTATGAAACGTTTCAGCTGCTCATAAGAGAAATGCTGCTGTTTAACAGCTACCCAAGCCTCCCCTCATCCTGGAAGCAGTTTGGTTTATGCTGAAACCTGCTCCACAGGAAAACAAATTATTTCAAACCAAGAAATGATACAAATAAATGTAGCAAAGCAAGTAGACTTTGTCAAGTTTCATCAAGGTATTTATATCTGCTAATACAAAAGCCAGATATGATTTCTACTTCTTTCTTGGATGGAGAAACGTTCTGCATGAAAAGCAGACTATCAGGAAGGTTCATTTCTTTGAAGAGTTGGGTATGAGGTGTGCTGCATCTATTTCCCTGTGAAAATTGAGTCCTGCTTGTAATAGTTGGCACTGAAAAATAATAACCTGCAGTGCCTTTCCCATATAATCAGATTCAATTTCAATAAAATTAATTTTTGCCCTACTACTAAAGACCAAAATTAAAATCTACTAGTGATCTAAAAGCTGCTTTTTTGCAAGTGTGCTGAGTAGTGTCCTTAAATGAGATGTCACAAAGTGAAAAAATATCCGGCTTATAGAGTAGCATATGACATACAATACATGTCCAATTGTGATCATCCAGAATTCCCATGAATTGTGTTCATCCTTCTTTATTCCCATCCACCTTCACACAACAATTCTTCTTTTTGGCTGATTCCTTTAGGATAAACAGTGTCTCTCTCACCTGAATGACCTCACTTACTACCTTGAGCTCTTTGTTTAAATACCTTACTCATTTAAATCACATGGCTTGTTGCACTGCATCTTTCTGGGTGAAAGGAGGAATACATTACTAGAGTTTGGAAGCCTCCTGACTTTTTCTGTGTAAAAAGCATTTTCCATGAGGTGAGCATAATTTCACCTTTAGCTTTTCCAGTAACAAACCAAAAAGACAAAAATAAACGGCTTAATTTCCTTTGATGGAGCTCATTGTTTTCAGAGTTGGGTTTAGTTTGAGGTGGGAGTTTTTGTTTGTTTCCTTGTTTTTCTTAATATTTAGTGACCAGGGCTACTACTAATGTCTGTCCAGAGTGGATTAACAAGAAAAAAAAAAAAAAA
>VZRO01009623.1:942914-1031776 GCA_013397915.1 Daphoenositta chrysoptera | reverse complement strand
AAAAAAAAAGGAATTTTCTTGATTATTTGTGTGTGGTCAAACCAAAAATTAAGTGAAAGAAGAGGCTGGGGGATGACAAGGAGATGGCCCAGTCTATAATCGTTATGCAGATAGGTAGAATAATTTGGTCAGCATCAATTTCACCTTCAGGAATACAAGCTGGAAAGCCCAAAGTACCCAAAGGCCACCCCTGCTGCATTTACCAATAAATCCAAAGGCACAAGCCTTCACTCTATAAACTGAATTGCACCTGGAACTGTTATTAGCCAGTTTTGCAGAGAAATGTACAGACACAGCAAGCAGCACCTCTGTAAAACAAGAGAGAAAATTACAGCTCATGAACTAAACATTCTCTCCATTTAGGCAGAACTACTCGCCCTTCACTTATTTTCTCACACTGCTGACAAAATAATGAGAAAAACTCTACCCTTTTCAGCCTTATCTCCACTAAGGGCCTGACAGTTTCTACCATCTCACCCTGTGTGGCACTAACAACTTCATGTAAAAATAAATAAGAGAGAGAGGGAACTGCCTTCAATGGGCTGGAGTACAGGATTTCCAAATGCTGTGCAGGAGGCATTACTCAGCTGTATTTGCCATACATTGTCTCTCTCACTTATTTAGGTTTAAACCCTGGCAGTGAGCAGTGATCACTGGATGAACATAAATCCACTGGTAACAGCACTGTTCCTAGCCTGGAAAACCCAGGCAGTCCCAAAAGAGCCCTTCACACATTTCTTCTTCTCAAGTACATCCAGTGCAAGGGTCAACAACTGTGAAGAGAGAGCCTGTATGGCATATACTCTGTTATTGAGTTTTTGTGGCAGTATTAAAACTGCAGCACAGATTAATTTCTAAAGATTCACTGAAGCAAAGTATAAAATGTTGTCACTTTTCCCACCAATCAGATATTCTCCCTTCCAGGAAAATACAACATTTATTCCTGTTGAACAGTTTTTACCTCAGACCTAGCAAGGTATTTTAAGGTTTCAAGTCTGGGCGTACATTTTGTATGGCTTACCTGAGACATTCTGGCTTGCCATTAAAAAAACAAAACAAAACAACCCCAACAAAACAAAATGAAAAATCCACCACACAACTCCCTCCCCCCCATAAAACCTAACAAAAGCCCCTTGTTTCAGCTATATGTAAATTTAAGGCACTGCACAAAATATTAGCATGAACTTCAGTAGGCACTGGCATACTAGGACATTTGCATTCAGAGATCTCCCACATTCCTGACTTCTGAGATATTTTCTCTGGAGATCCAGGCAACTTGAGTTCTCATAGCTTGCTCTTTCAAAAGGCCAGTAATTTTACCACTCTTGCCCAATTCAAAAACATGAATCATTCCACATAAAGGAGACACTGGATCCAAAAATGTACTAGGTACTTTTAAATCTCAGCCATGTTTGAGTAAGCTTAAGGGTGAAGACAGATTCTGTAATTTTAATCAGTAAAAAAACTTCCTAAAGTACAGAAAACCCACCTATGAATCCAGAGAAAAATTGACACTATTAAAAACCTTCTATTTTTCTCCCAGTTCTTTACTTAGAGTAAGAGGCAAAAATCTGCAAAACTTGCACTGCTTGTGGAAATCACATCTCATTAAGCTTCCTGTCATGCTCTGATCATGTAGTTTCACACTAAATAATTCTTCAATACAACAAATTTAACATGTAATGTTTTAGCATATTTAATATATATATTTTTATAGTATGTTACTCCATTTTTGAACCAAGATTAAAGATGGAAAATGTGCGTAACAGCAGCTATGCAATTGTCACAAATAGTCTGAACTTTCAATAAGTACAGAATCCATTTGTGAATCCTGTCATAGATTTCCTTTAAATACCTATAGGTGGTGCTGAAATACAACTGTTCCTTAAAAAAAGGAGCAATCACAAAGTAACTGCAGCACAGCTACCCTCTAAAATGTGTAGTACTCCTGGTTGAGGAGATTTACCTCAGGAAAACGTTGCTGAATCACAATTTGAGTGCAGTATCAGTGTTTTGCTCAGGTACTTATCACAATAGATTTCCCTCATATGGTCATGATGCCTCATAGCCAAGACTGTAGTTGCAAAATCTGAGGCTATTTTTTTAATTGATGGAAGTACCCAATAAAAACAACAGGGCCTGTGAAAGTGTAGCTGTCATGAACATGGCATAGCTACGAAGGAAAAGAAACATAAACATGTTTCACCAAAAATTTCCCTTTCAGGTTGCACGGTTCACCCTGATAATCATAAATTTTGCCATTCAGTATAAATAATGACACTGAGGCTACTAATAATAGTGGTCTGGGCATCAGACCAGTTTGCTGAAATGAAGCAGAACTAACTGGCTTCTCCACAAACATATCATGGAAAAGAACAAAATCTTTGCCAGGCACAATTAAAATGTGGTAACATGATAATCAACACCAGATGAATCCATACTTTCTGGTTTCAAAAAATACATAATAATTCCACACTGGTGCTTATTTATAGAGAAACTGAAGTGCTAGCAATTATGAACATAGTTTATGGTAAAAGTCATAGTTTGAGCCATTTCCTGTAATGCTAACACTCAACAATTTCCAAATTCTATTCAGCCTTGTTAAAGATGAAACTTGAGAAAAGAAGTTGCAGTAAAAAAATAAACAAATTTAATATTTCTATAATTTTTAAAACACAAATAGTGCACAGTAAAAAATTGTGCCACCAAAAAATTGTATAAATAATTAAATGCTAATAAAGTTTTTGAACAAAGGTTTATGCATATCACATAAAACAACTGAATGATGTAAAACATGAGAGTTAATGGACCACTTAGTCCCTGAATACATCTCTGTCCATTTTAAAAGTCAAAACATGCTGAACACCAAACTGCCTCTCCCTCATCTTGCACCATAAACTGCGAGTCACAGAAGTGTTTTTCCTCAGAGCATTATAAAACCCACAAAACACAGAAAGCTACATTCACCCCTCAATTCTATCCCCTCAATTTTTCTCTCAACAAGAGGAAAAAAATATAAGACCAATACATTAAGTTCCTGTAAGAATGGAAAAAATTCTAAAACCAATATGACATTTATTTATTCTCGCATTCCTTTAGTTGCAAATTTAAGTTACATTCAGAGAACAAACAAACAAAAGTAGGTTGCATGGAAAGTAGAATTCACACAAAAAGGAGGCCTTTACACTGGAGTCCTTCACAAAGGTGTACATCACCCTTTCACTCAGCACATTCTCTAGGTTAAGATGTAATCCATGTTTTCTTTTTTCCCCCACCATCCTCCAGGCATTCCAGCCTCCTTGTAGCTAACTTGGAAGTTTAAACCCAGTGGAAGATGGTTAGGATGCAGTAAGGCAGTGCAGCACACACAGACAGGTTTAAAACGGGATATGAAATCCACAGAGACCATGCTGCTGCTTCACAGCTACGGCAGACCCTTGCTCCAGACACACAAGGAGATTATCCTCAGGCCTAGTTTTGAAATGAAAATAAAAACATATATTAATTTTGTCAAGGCCACCTCGCTGGAAAAAGTTGTGAGCCTGCACAGGATGAACAGCTCAGTTATTCCCTTTGGAAAATCTTCAGCTATATTTGTCCATCTCTCCTCAGAGCTCTTTTTGGATTACAGGGCATTGTTAGTCTTCAATTTTGCTTCCTAATGTCTTCCTGAACTTGTGTCACATATTTTAGTAAGAAAAACTGGATTACAGATTGGTAGTAGTAGAGAAAACTAATTCTTGATAAAAACAAGAGAAGTAATGTTTACCATCTATTTTCTGATCTTCGGCGAACTTTTAGACTCACTTCTTGGTTTATAGAACTGACTTAAGTTCCTTAAAGAAGCTGCAAAAAAGTGGAATTCCTTGGAATAAGAACAGTTTTAATCTCCCGCAGCAAAAGGTAGTCAGCACAACTCAGACACGTTGTGGTTAATGTATAAAATTATACTTAATTATACCTCTATTAAGTAATTTGATTACACAGGGAGTGTTTAAGATAACATGAACAAGTAATTAGATTAGATTAGGGGATTAGATTAGATAAGGGAGCATTATTTGGCAACATTTTGATTAATTCAAGTTGTTAGGAAGAGGACTTCAAAACTGAAGTAGTGCAAGTACAGTGCTAATGAATGCTCTGACAGGGATCAATCATTCCATAGGAGACAGCAATGCATCCAGATGCAGGCATTTGTAATATATGTTTGTATTGAGATTGTAGCTCAATATTGTCACTAGAATCAGAAAATCTGAGAAAAAATTATTCCAAAAAAAGAGTAAATTTAAACTCCTACTGACTCAGAGTTACAGCTGAACTCGACAGGTTCATTTTACAATAGGCATATTTCAAGGTTGCTCCACTTGAAGGTTTTGCAAAGTAATCAGAATGACCTGGTGGTGGTCTGGTCATACCCACCCATACAGGATGAAAGATCCTCTTAGCAGGGCAGTGGGCACTGGGGGATCTTTCTCTTCCACCCCAAACCATCCCATGCCAGGCTGGAAACCTGGCTCAATAATGTGTTTTATCAGTTTAGCAATAAGCCAACTCTGAGCTGGCAGCTACATTCCAAATCCACCCTGAAAAGTGAAATGCCAAAACTCCTCATCTGGCCCATTCTCTGCACCCTGTCTCTGACAGAGGACTACATTTTGTGCCTCCAGATACATTCAGGATGGAAAAAGAAAACATCTGGCACACATGTAGCCATTCATCTGAGAAGCTGAGGGGAAACAAGACAGTAACTGCAACCAGATTTGAGCCATCAGCACTGAAGTTGAAGCTTTACCTAAACTCTTGTTGTTTTTCATATTTTAAAAGAACCAGTGATCTCATTTGTCAAATTCTCCCTGCAGACAGCTCGGACAGGATACTTCAGTCACTACTTTGTTTTTCAATGTCCCCTGGCCCTGCTTGCTACTGGCAGGAATTAAGGTAAGTTATTATTCCTTCTGTATGCTAGTTATAGATCTGAACCTAGAGTTTGAGTCTTGCCTAGCTTGTCTTGCCAAGATCCAAGTAAGGATCACAGCTCTGTTGACAGCTGGTCTCAGGACCAACTACATAGCTGTGCTGGGAAACCAGTTTTCGTTTTTGGGCCTCCATACCGAAGACAGGAGCCTCAAGGAGGGCCGTGCCTCTCCCTGGGGAGCAGCACTGCAGCTGCAGCTCTCAGCCCTGGCCCACCCGAGCAGCACTGCAGCAGTGCCCAGCCACTGGTCCCAGCCCAAACACCCATTTCTCTTGAGCTCAGACCCAGCTCATCACCACACAACGTGCCTGGCCAGCACGGGGCCCATCCTGAGCCTGGTTTTTCTCCAGACCTGATCACACCCATATTTTGCTGCCTTGACATCCCAGCTGGACTTGAACCTGACTCATGACCACACTTCCCTGATGATCCAGGCTCCTGGCTGCCATTATGACTGCCCTGCTTGTCTTCCACTCCTACTGTGGGACTGTCACTTCCCTCGCCCACCTGCCTGTGCCTGGTTTCTCTTCCCTTGGAGAACAACCTGCCTTTTCCACCTCCTTACAATGCAAGACACATTTTCATGAGGGGATGCTGCATTTCACAGCTCAAATGCTTATCACAGTCTAAAAACTCTCTGCCTCAAAGAGGTGGACATCCTCCTACATCTTCCAGCCTCCTACACCCTGCTTTTTCCTATTATTTCCAGTCATCACATGCACCCTGCAGTCCTTGTCACTCAACTCACTGATGCTCAGTAAAGATAATCAACAAGCTTGTTCAGACAAAAGGGAGGGGATTGTGTAGCCAGTGGATGTGTGAGGGGAGGCAGGAATAGGGACTCTCTCCCCTTCTGCTGACAGTGAGTTGCTGCACTGGCTCCAGCAGCATCACTTTCAGTTTCCTTATTTCACAGTACATCTTCATTCTCCCTTTACCTTTAGTTACCACCTAATTCTCAAATTTGTAAGCCCTCATCTGCCACTATAAAAATCTTTAAAAACAAACACTCGTGTTTTAAATACAATTGCAGCTGAAAATGACCAGCAAACATGCTTTTGTCACCTTATTCCCTCCAGCACAGTAACTACTCCAGTGGTTTTTTGGAGCTTTTCCCCCCTTACTGCTTTCAGAAATGTCATGGAACTCTCACCTGCCTTTTCTGCACACCCCCATACTGCAGAGTCACTACATGACTACGATCAGCAATAAAAAAGATAAGTCATACTCCTCTCATCAGCCCTCCTGCTGCCCTACCTACACACAGGCTGTTTATAGACATCAGCTGCTCCATCAAGGAATCTCTACCAGCTGTTACAAATAGCTCTCTAAACATGACACAACCACTGGGTATTTATTTCAAAAAAGCATATTAACTAGCAAATATAAAAGATGTGCCATTATTTTTCTAAGTTCACATTGGCTCATGATGTTATTCGTGGCATGAGATTTGAACTCTCATTAGCCAGGTAGGGGAACACCAACCTGACTGAAAGAAAAGCAGGCCACATTTCTAGGATAGGCTGCTTGAAAATGAATCCTCTTATACCATTCTACTAAGTCATTACAGAAAAAAAAATAGCTACAAAAAATAGCTACTGTTCACCACAGAAAAATTTTACCAAATTTAAAAATGGAATTTATTCATTAAGTTACAACCTGGAAGGATTTTACTTCTATCCAATGTGTTAATCTCAGACTGAAATTTGAACTTTTCTGAAACAAACTCACTGTCCACAATCATACCTACTAATGGCAAGGCAGCACAGCACAGAAGTAGAAGAAAATTAGTATGACTAATTCAATTTTAGCCTAACATGACAATATATTAAAATACACATAAAGTTCTGCTCTACAACTGTAATACAGCTATTTCTCTTGAGTAAAGTTACTGCTGATACTGCTGGTGAACAAATAACTCCACTGCTCATGTTCTCTTTCTCTGAAAAGCCTTGAAAAGGTTACTGTCACAAAAAGAAAGCCAAATCTAAGCAAGACAAAAGAATGGAGCCAGATAAAAGCTGCTGAAAACCCATACTTTTTTTCTTTCTACTCTATAATCCATGTTTTAGTCAGCCTGGTCAACTTTGGTGCCTAATTTTGCAGAGCACTAGAGTCCTAACTGAATAAAATTCCATAAAGCAAGAGCAAAAGAAAGGATCAGTCCATATTCTGAGGGCTGATCAGAAGTGATTAAGTCAATGTTTATCAATTTGTGTGTATTTTTATAGTGGAAGAAAAATAGGTAAAGACAAAGGAGCAACCACTATGCAACACTTATCCTTTAACAACTTTGTCCAGCACAATTTATGAGAACTCTGCCAATATAATTTGTCATTATCTAATCATTTGCTCTACATTAACCACAAAGAACAAGAGAAAGTTTAAGCAGCAGTGACTTTCACAGGCCAGCCTGGAGAGAATGGGAGTTTCATGCACTGCCTAAGGAATTGCAAATGCCACAGGAAAGAAAATCCTGAGCCTTAAGCACATTGTGTCATCAATATTCTATGAATGGTTTTACTTCCACTCTTGAAAAATAATAAATACTTTGCTCTAGTCTAATGATTAACCACATCTAATTCACAGTTCTGCTAAACACACTCAGCATTCACATCTAGTCTGTCAGGACTAGGTAGGGAATAAAACTGTCCCTTTTATTGCTTCTGATGGTATACCTGAAATTTTCATTCGTTCTATCATTTCCCATTAACCAAGGCTGAGGTCCGACTGCTGTAGCATTGTATTTATGGACACAAAATTTACTTTATTTACTTGAAATGCTCCCTAAAGCCTATTTAAAGCTTTTAAACTGTTCAAATATTCATGTGGGTTATTGTTTTATTTTTCTTTAGTATATCAACACCTAGACAAAAAGGTGTACTCATACTCAAAACAGAAGCATTTTTTCTTACCTTTAAGAGGTTTACTTAACAGTTTACATACGTGGCAAAACAGATGCTGCTACCCTAATTTATTCATTAAACACTGTGATGATATCTAGAGAAGCACAGAGCAGACTTGTGTGACTTCTACCATCCCTTATCTCTGCTGCAATTCATACTGTTCTGCTTTGCAATACCCAAGGTGCATTTTGGGATGCTGGCAGCTACTAATGAAAACATCCCTTTCCTCCTCCTCCTGCCTCAGAGAAGCTAACAGCTTTCATGAGGTACAAAGCAGAACAAAAACATTGTTTCTGTAATCACTTCATTAATAACTTATTCCCAACCACACACAGTTCTGCTTTCTCGCCTATCAGGATGCAGCAGATGCTACAACTACAAATTATTCAAGAATTTGATTAGTTACTATCCTCATCAGCTGGGCCACTGAACACAGTTAGCAAAGTCTGTCACAGTGAAAAAAAGGCAGTGTAAGTTGCACACAGGATTTCCAGTATTTCAGAAAGCCTTATTTCCGTGCCATCCTGACTTGAAAATGGGCACGGCACATCCAGTTCCTGTGGTTTCCGTGGGCTTTTCCCATCGGCTGTGGCTGTTCCAGTGCCTCCTCCACCAGCACGTGCTGAGCAATGGACAGCACTGGGCAAAGACAACAAGTAAAGACAGGACTCAACACGAGAGTAAGCTAGTAGTTTATCTACATTCTTAGTAAAAGGTTGATGGCAATATTGGTAAATCACTCTTAGGCCCTGCTCCTTCCACAGAACCGTGCTCTCCCTGGAAGGGAGACTGCTGGACTTCGAGCTGCCCTCATTCTTAACTTAACTGAGAAAATCAAACCAACAAACAGAGAAAATACTCAAACCCCCACTAGGAACACGAACCAAACCTTTTTCTCGGGAGCTCAGCACAGCAGCTCCCACAGAAGGCCTGTTCCGAGCCGGCTGCAGGCCTGTGGAGGAGCGCGGCCCGCCCCTCTCGCCTCATGAACGCCTCACGCCGCTCACCTACAATTAATTCCTGTAATTAGCCCGGGAGAGCATCCCCCGGCCCCGAACCAGCACTGCCCTGCCTTCTCTAGAGCAGGATGGGACAGATCCCATCCCTGAGGGAGCCAGGAGCACCTGCAGCTCCACAGCCCCCACCCCATGCCAGAGTGACACTGCCTTTCCTGGAGGGTTCAATGCTCCTCAAATCACTGGGACCAAATGTTGGAATACGGGTAAAAAAAAAAAAGGCAAGGCAGAGGCCTCTTTCTCAAGGGATTAAGGGTTACTTTTCAAAGAATCAGGGTTTCAAATATCAGCATAAAGCTGTTTCGAAAAATAAGTTTTACACAGAATAAGAGAACAAAGACTACAGAAGCAGTCACCCTGCACTCGACGTGGCTCAGCGTGACTTACCCTGATGTTACTGCTTTCACCCGAGTGTCTGAGCCATAATTAGCTCACCTGACAAGACTATCAACACCGCCATCAGCACAACCTGTGCCCCGGACCATGCCACAACACAAGCTGCTCCTGCAACACGACTCGGGTGACACCACTTAGCACAGCAGACTGCAGCCCTCCACTGCCTGATCAACAACTGGTGTTAATGATAAAAGTGCTCAGCGACTGGGTTTCACACATTCCTTAGAGCTCTGATGACATCTCCTTATGTTCATAGTTGCAGTCAGTTTGGCTCCACTACGTAGGCAGTATTCTCACAACATGCTCTGGTTGTTGGTAGTGTTTGAAGCACATTCCGATGCAGGCCAGCTCTGATTAGATGCACTTTGGAGGAGGAGTATTCCAGAGGTAGTTAAGTACAATTCACTAGAGTTAATTTCATCTAGTTCTTGAACTACATGTTTAAAATTTCTGTAACACTTACTTCTTCCTCCATTTTTAACAGTGCCCCTAGGCTTGATAATTTCTCCTGCCCATGCAGGATGATCCCCAAAATATTGGGGATGACATGAGACAACTGCCTTGCTCACTCCCTTCTCTGTTTTCCTCTTGTCCAGTCTGCAAAAAAGATACCACTCACGGGTTCTTTGGTCCTGAACAAAGGCTTTATTTCCATGTTCACGAATAAAAATATTTTCAGATTGATGAGAAGATTTTGGTGGAAGCTGTGGCTTACCTCAAGAAGCAGAGTTTGGGTATGTCAGTGAGAAGAGCTTGAAGGTTTTGGGTTTCCTCAGCTGGGTCCAGAGGGGTTTGCAGTGAGCAGAACGGTTTGAGCAGGAGGAACTGAGGTGGTACTACTGCTTTTGGGCAGGAAATACTGAGGTAGTCACAAAAGCATTTGGGTGACAGCTGGTACATAATAGATACAAAGAGTATGCCAGCTGATTCACTGGGCAAAAAGGGCTGAAGAATTGGGTGAGAAACCCAACAAATCCTTTGGCTGAAGGAGTAGCATGGAACAGGCAGCCCTTAAAGGAGGAGCAGTTTGAGCAGGAGCAAAAATCTGAGGAAAATCCTTACTGGAAAGCTGAAAAAAGACAAAAGTTAATGTGTGAGGGGGTAGGTCCAAGCTGGTAAGTGCATGAAGCAGGAGACAGGATGAAGATTCCAGTGGGAAATGCCAAAGCAACTTTCTTGACTACTGCTGACCATTGCTCTGTGTGCTAAGTAAAATTCGCTAGAGCTGAATCAAGGGCTTATACCTCATGGTTTGAGGCAGGTTAGAAAAAAAATAATGCTGCTTGAAGGAAAGAAAACAATCTTCACAGACTTTTCAAGACCACCTGGGAACAGGAGTTTTGAATTACTCTTAGAAAAGCAATAATTCCAAAAAAATTGAGAAAGTAAGTCTTAAGCTCCCAAGTTAAATCTTTTTATTATTTTGTATCCTTACAGCACAAGAACACATATGGGACTGAGACTGAGAGAAAATTTTTAAGAAAACACAGCAAAAATGTCGAAAGGAGAATGGTACTCAGGACAGGAGGAGCCCTTTGGAGGACAGAGCAGCTTTGTTAGGGTGAGAGATGCCTCCCTTTTGTACCTTGGTTTTTTGCTTTAATGAGCAGGACAGAAGGAAGACTCTGGAATGATGGAAGGAATTCATTCCTGTTTTTCCTTCTGATACCACCACTTCCCCACCCCTAGAAAATTTGCTCAGAGTCACAGACCTCTGTTCTCTGCCTTGTTCCTGGTCAGAAGATGAAGTCCAGCCCTGGGGACTCAGCAGCCGTTCCCAAGGGTGAAGGAGTCGAAGGCACTGTATAAGCAGTAAGACAAATATCTTGATGGCAATAATCATATGTTCAAAAAAACAAACAACAAAAAAATATTCAAGCAAGTGTTTCTGGCAGTAATGCACTGGTATAATGGATTCCTGATTTATTTACCATACTTGCTACTCACTTCCAGCTCTAGCAAGAATCAATAATCCTTCACGCACAGACTCCATACAAATTCTCCTCACAGGGACCACGTTCATAACTAGTATTTGTTTACAGTCATATTATAGAGATGTGAGTAAAATATAATATGGCATTCTCCATAAAGCCTGTAGGCCACATAAAACAAGTATAACTCTCAGTTGTGTCACTTCCCATAACTCAGGCTCTGAAAAGCCTGACAAGATTCATCAATTCTTGTTAGTCCCAGTATTAAATAATGTATGAACATATGAATAAACAAAACAAAGAAAAATCCAGGTTGTTTTTGTACATGCAAAGTACACATTTGAGTCCTAAGAGCTTTATTAATTTATTTTCTTCACAAAATAATACTCAATGTGTGCTCACTCTGTTTTCCTGATGGAAACCAGTGGCAGAATGTAATTATTTTCAGTCTGGTCAGCAAGTTACTGAAAATTATGTTACCAACCTGGGTTTACACCCAGTGTAAGCCTCCTGTTCAATTTGAGGGTATTTGTCCTGTGTATTTTAAACATCTGCAAAGAAATGCAGGGAAGACTAGTAATGGTATCTGCAGTAGCAAGGGAGTTGCCAACACTTCCTTTTCTTCAATTGCAAGTTTGATTCCACAGTCTTAACATTCTGCTTCTTAAAAACTGGTGAGTATCTTGAGAGGTATCTAACAAATCCCTAAATGGTATTACAACCAGGAAAGATTATCAGCCTCCAGCATCTTGAGCTGGAGCATAACAGTCATTTTGTTTTCATTAGATAGAAGACATATCACAGAACCAAACTGTTAAAAAGCCACTAAACTCAATCAGCTCACACGTTATTCCAAATCTGAAACATCTATGTAGCTTCATGCTAATGAAATGTGCCTTAATGCTGATATCTTTGTAGAAGTACTACTGTGGAAATAAAGGTAAAAGAATGCTGCAATAGGACCCAGATTGGTACTAAAATGTAAGGGCTATTTACTAATAAAACACTAATAATGCCACATGAAAAGTCCGAGGATAAAACATTTTTTTAACATATTTATTCTCTTGTATATATGCAGAGCTCACAATCAGAACAGTTTGATCAGAGTATAATGGAAACAAATATATTTGTATCTTTATTCATTCACCAAGCATTTCCCAATTACATGACACTGACACCAAGCTAGCTGCTTTTGCTGTGTTCTCTAGTTTTAATTTCACATGAAGAATAATACATACAAATGATCTCTTTCATATTCCTTTCAGCATGTTTGAATATTACTGCTTTTACTCTGAGAATGTAATCTCTGAAGAGACTGCTTGTGCCATCCATATATTTCACTGGGAGAAAGAAAAGTTAATGTTATTATAAAATTACTTGGCACGTGCTATAAAAGCAAGACCATCTAATTTTGTGATAAATACAATCTACAAGAGGGAAGAGATAGAACTGTCTTATTTTCATATCACATTTTGAAACAGCAATGAAAACAATACTAAAAGATGCTAGATTGGCAGTTTTAAGGACTAGAACTCCTCTGTCTTTGAAGATGATGGAGGGGGAGAACCATCCTGTTTTCACAGTACTCCTCATTTTTGTCCAATTTGTTTCATAGGAGCTACTGATAACCCCTTAATTGTTATTACCCTCCTATAGAATTAGAATATCTATATGCAGGATGAAATTACAGCTGTTACAGAATTATTCACTAAGTCATCTCCCCAAAAATTACTCTTTTGATAGCATGAGTTCTTGAGAGACACAATTGCTTCAATAATTGCTAGATTTTTTACCCTTCCATTTTATTTGACTTCATTAGGTAATGCTCAGATTGAAGGAGGCCACTTCCTAAGGGCTCTTCCCACCAGCTGACCAGTCCTTACTGGCTCTTCCTGAAACAACCCCCAGAGAAGTCACTGGTCTTGACTGGGCGACCCGTGATGCACAGGCAATCTGCCCTTTTAGCTGGCCTGTGGAAGGTCAGCCAAGGGAGTATCAGGGTTGGGGTGGGTTAGATAGGGCCCCACACCCCATGTGAACACACAGGGTGTAACCACAGGAGAGAATCCATCTCACACTGTCCTCTGCAGGAAATTAAAGCCTTGTTAAAAGGGCTAAGGTAGATTTATGTATCTTGTTTCTTGACGTGTCCAGTAAGTGAAGGTGAGCGTGAAGTGAGGGCAATAAAAGTGATCTGTTTATTGTCCAACTTAACCAATGCCAATTTAGTCATCTCTTTTGCTCTGCCAGCCAGTAACTGCTGATTTTGAGATGTTTCTTGGTTCTGTACAAGGCCCTTTGAGATAATGGGGAACTAGGAGCAGCTGATGGTGACAGAGCTTAGGAACATTTCCATTAGAAGTTGGTTGTGCATCAGTGAGCTCATTTAAAAAGTATCTTCTGTAGAGTTTTAATAAAAGATTGAGTGACTGTCTATTAGAGTACATATTTTAAACAACTTTTTGAATACCATAATGCTGGTATAACTTGAAATGCTGAAGTAACTTTCTGACAGTAACAGAGAAGTGGAGTATAATAAGTATAATAATAACAATTGATTTGGCTTTCAGTTTATTTGGAGGGAAAAAAACACTGCGAAAAATTCATTTTCTAAAGTGATTATCAGTTACTAAACAGCTTTTTGAAATGAAGTGAATCATTTAAAACAAGGACAAATGGGTAGCTCAAATTTGTGCAAAATCGGTTATCTGGTGTAACCCCAAATTCTGCCTAGACTGAAGTAAACCTGTATTTATGCTTATATCTTTATGCATGAAAACGGAAGCACCCGTCTCACTTTCCACAAGGTACTAGAAGATAGGATGATCTTTTAAAGCCCCATCCAATGACCATAATTCATGATCAATGGAAAGGTCCCCTTTTTTTGTAGTGGAAAACTGCTGTTGTTTACTTCAAAGCAAAATCCAAGAAAATTAATGATTATTTTCTGTTTCAAGATGATAGATAATGCAGTGAGTAAATCATCCTTGTGGTACTTAGGATGATATCACAGACTTATTAACTGAGACCATAACTATTTTGTGTAGGTTAAGACAGATGCTTTCTGAATTCTGGTTTCTTTTTGACACAATGAAGACAATTTAAATTTCCTAATTATGAGTTGTATTATTTGGATAACTAAATTAAATATTCTATTAAGGAAAATTATAGTAATAACATAGAGACTGTTATATCTGCATTAAATTTATTGCAGATATGATGAATTCAGATACCATGGCCACCCTTAGAGAGAGACTTTTCCCACTCTTCCATGAAACAATATTTTAAATTCTCAAGGGCACTTCCTACTCCTAGTCCAGTAAGTAGCATAAAGACTTTTTGCTCAACTGCTCCTAACTTTGAAAATTTCAATTGATTGTGTATTGGTTGAAATACTTTAAATAAACACAAAATACTAAATTGTGTATTAGATTCTGTCCAGTTTATATACAACTAGAAGTGAGCACAGTGACATGGAACAAAAAGTGGGTGGAGTAAACAAAAGACCAGGTGAGTGACAAGAAGCATTACATGAGAGCCAGGTTACATAAGAAAGGAAATATATCTATGCCTTAATTTTGTCTATTTATTAGACCATGTATCTGTGTTCTATAACAGAACTAAAGCTGGAGGTGGGGGAAGAGAAGTGAAGTGTGTTATTAGGAAAAGGTTTGTGAAAGCAAACTACAGAAACAGGTTAAGTCAGAAGATGGCTTGAGTTCTACTAAGGGTAATTTTAGGGTTTTCAGTAGCTTCTTCACTGCCTAAAGTTCACCTTAATATTTTCTCACTGGTAATCTCTTTCCAGAGCAAATATTTTCATGGGCTTCTTTATAGTACCAGCAATCACTGATCCTTGCACAGGAGCAGAGGAACAACAGACACTGTGGGGGTTTCCACTGCCATAACCACCTGCTCCCTATCTTTGTTGGTAACGACTACTTAAAAACAACAAAAAAAAGGAAAACTGACTCAAACTAGAAAGTTTCAGTTTTTCAAGTAATTTGCCTTCAATACAGCAGTAACAGAACATCTCTCTGTGTGGAGACGAATGCATTAATGAAAAGAAAAGAAGAAAGAACAGGAAAAAGGTCGATAATCTGTGGTTCTTGCTACCACTTTGTTCCCCAGCTTGTGCTATGTATAGACAGGTCAAGCACTGCTTGTAATTGCTTGTTGTATTAAACTGCTTGTTTGTGTTAAAGCACAGCAAGTTCTCTTCAACAGAGCTTGCAATTTCTGGGACTCTTCTCCACTTAAAATTGAACTGTTTTGATAATAAGACAAAGAATATAACCAAATTAAGGGCAGGAAACAAACAAAATAGAATTATGTCCTACACAGGAAAACCCTGGTACAAAAATAATATTTACTGTAATGATCAATAATATATAGTTACTTGTTTCTTAATTTGCTATCCATAATGAACAGAAGAAAACAACTTCAGAATGTTTTTCTTATGGGATAGGTAGCAAAGGCAAATTAACCTCCCATGAACAAATTCAAGATTAAAGTGATCCTCTACTTCATACAGAGAAGAAATAGCCAGTCAGAATAAAAACTATAGACCTTATTTTAGATCAGTGTAAGGAAAAAACTAGAATTTACCAAATATTTGTTTCCATGCACAATCTATTTCAACAAGACATGGCTGACAGTATAAGATGAGAATAAAACAACAAAACACAACATTTTTCCCTTTTAAAAGAGTTTCTTTTCAAGTATCCATATTTTTGCAAAATTCAATCCAAAAAAGAGTTCTTCTAAACTATCTACAAGCATTGATTGAGCATCTGTAGGACAACCATTTTAGTATCTTGACAAAAATCACATAGTTGAAAACTGTGATCATGTACCAACAGCTCCTCCCTCAAGTCACTCAGTCTTTTACCTCTATTATGTTGTAACTGTCTGGAAAAATCATTCATTTACAGACCACCATTTGCCCTGTGACTGCATATACCCAATACACGATTATTTCAAAGATAGGCAGATGCCAGGCTTTTTTTGGCAGCAGACCTAAAACCCTCAGCTCTCTGTTTCACCTGTGGCTCCTGTCTCTCTACATCACCGAAGATTTCATATTATTCAATGTTATGCAAAAACATGAATCAAGTATGAATGTGATCAAGTATGTGTATCAAGTATGATGTGATCAAGTATGAATGTGAACCATTTTCACTGGTTTTGAAGTGGATGCAAGGAATGGCTATATGAAGATTAGCATGATTTATCTTTGAGAAACTATTTCAGATTAGGAAAGGAAAAAGCAGTTACTACTGAGGCAGTCACTTGGAAGTCACAAAGAAAACAAAATGTAACAGGGTTTGTTTTTTTCTTGCTTTAATCTTTCATGCCTCAATTACTAAACCTGTGCTCCCAAGGAGCTCTCATTACCTGAGAGCAATAAATTTCTCTAAGCAGAGGTAACACACTCCGTACCAAACCAAAACACCCTTTGTCAAAGACAAATGCTGAGCCTTCAGCACTACTTTCTGTATGAATTTTTCTTGGTTTGTTACAGCATTTTCCTGAAACTGGTTCATTCATCTCCTGAGAACTGAAGACTTGGAAACATTTTAATAATGGTAGTTCTGATAATGCCTTGTTGCAGTTTAACCCCAAACACACAAAATATCACAGAAAGAAAATATACGGAATATCATAGAAATACAAAATGTTCTTACTGCTGTTATTGTACTGTTTGTTTCTCATTGTTACCTCACTGAATAGCAAAGCTTAGCAGTACAGAAACAGTTGCATAGAAGGCAAAGTAGCTAACCAGTAGATACTAAGGAATTTTACACTTTAGCATCCTAGTTACTAAAAAAACATAATTTTTTGTCTATAATTTCTTAGCATTTTGATTATAACTGATCTCTTTCATATGTGTTTCCAGAAAGATTTAAGCAATTAGGGATCATTTCAATTCAAAGACCTTATACATTATATACTTCTGTCCTCCCGTTCCTTTGTCTACCAGCACCAGCAGCTCAAGGAATGTGTATTTTCATTTCTTTGAGTATCTCTATTTGTGAAGCATGCCATTTATTTCAGAAACTACTCACAGATAAAGCTGAGGCAGCTCAACCAAAATAATGTCAGAAATGAACACAGGCACATGGTTGACAGCAATAAATAGCTCAGGTTAGAGTTTCACTTGAAAAAAACATTGAAATACAGTTTGGTTTAATGAATGGCTCATTAGTGATTGTGAGATCTGTATCTCCCATTTTGCCACTAATTTATTGAATTATTGGAACTAAATTGCTTTCAATTTCATTGCTGCTGTTTACCCATCTTTTTCTCGTCTTTCTCATTCTCATTTATTTAAGATGACAAAGTCTCTTAATGTGGTGTAGCCTGAGTTCTCAAAGCTATAAAGCTTCCAGTTACATTTTAGTACTGTAATAATATTTTAGCGAAAAAAAAATTAAATGAATTTCAATTTTCCCTCTCATTTGTCTCAGTCATCTGTTTTGCTTCCGACTGATTTATTCTTGGGCGAAAATGTTGGGTTTGTATCTGTGACGTGAACTGAATTTTGTTACAAAAAAAACCCCTGAATTTTAGAGAAACACTTTAAAAGCCAAATCAGTTCACTGGCCCAGCATAAAATACCCCATTCTGGTCTCAATAACTATTTTGCCTTTCTAAATACATTCTATACTTGTGTTAGAATTTCATAGTCCTCATTTTCTATCTCAAACTTTTAACTAACCTCTTCAAGAATGCCAAGTTTTGTTAGTTTCACCATGAGTTTCATCTGAGATGTAGATAAGGCATAAAAACTGTGATCAAGGTATCTGAAAAATTGCCACCATTATCTTTGCAAATAAGTTAAATGTGATAATCAGACAGATATGTTTATTTCTCAGGGATTCTGACTAGAAAATTCTCCTGGATGCTGGGACGTAATAAAGGATTATGTCACTCATAAGGCCATATAAGATCCATATGATTTTTATCATGCTTGGCTCATTTTTTTCCCTAGATCTTAAAAAAGAATTTGTATAGTTAATCCTCTTCTTTTCCCCCGCATCCTATTAGCTTCATAATTAGTGTTCTAATACATAGGTTAACAATAATGGACTGTCCTGCTGGGCATCACGGCATGGAGAAAGGTGGTTAATATTGTTGGTAGTAATCTGTAATTCCAAGGGAAGTAGCAGAATGAGGTATGCTGCTGACATTTCTTCCTCATTCTGAAAATCACTGATTTAGAGCTACTTAAAATAATTAAGCTAATGGACATTCTTGGCATAATTCGTATTTATGTTAGAAGGCTTTTTTCTCATTTTTTAGTGTCAGTGTTTCCATGATAACCCTCACTTAGGAATGTGTCTTGGTTTGAGACAAATTTGGAGGAAAACGTCCAACATGAACGTCCCTCTGTTAGACGGCAGATTTCAGCAGCCCTTCCCCCACCACGTTTGGAAAGAAATTCCTTGGAGGAAAGTGAAGAAAACCTATTTATTTAATGAGCAAAGTGCACCCAGGCATGGAAAAAAAGAATGAATAATGTTAAATAATAAAGCCTTTTGCTGTGGAGAAGACCTGGGAAGGTTTCAAAGTCCTTCCTGTGGGTGTGGCTTTGCCCTCTCCAGAGCTGGGATTCAGCGTGGGCTCGTCCGGGCCACGGTGTAGGCCCTCACGGTGATGTTCTGGTGTTGCTGAACAGTCCAGAAGAGAAGAAGAAGACACCAAAGTCCCAGGAAAATTCACCTGGCTTGTCTCCCCCCTCTCCTGAGAAACAGCTTAAAGACACAGAAGGGCACAGGATTCATGTCTGGCATAGGGCAGACAAAAGGGAATACAGTATCCTACAGTCACCCCAGGAGAGAATGGAAGGAGAAAATCTGTGATAACCAGAGCCAGTGGAACTAAACCTCATGCTCATGAGAAAAATTAGAATATTAAATTCAAACAACTTTACCTTGGACAATGTAGGGCAAAGCATTCTGTTTTTCGTTACACTGCTCCTTTAAAGCTACTTATTTAGATAACTCTATTGTAAACTTACGTAGCACCTGTGTACAATACACATTTGGCCTTATAAAATATTAATCATGGAACTTAGCTTTTGCACAGTGATACTGATGAATGCAAACTAAGGTCAAATATGACCATACACCAGCTGTGTAAAATGCTGTTAGCTGATTTACCTGAATAAAAAGTTAAGAATCCAAAGACCAATTGGATCAGTTTTAATAGAAGAACACCAAAAATGGTAACACAATGTCTCAAGATACTATTTCCTGCACTTGGCACGCATACATTTTGGAAGGACAGAATGATTTCTGTCTGTGTATGAGAGCATGATTCACTGCTAAACTTCCTGACAACTATTGCTAATCCATTTTATTGCAAAAAAATAACTCCCTGTCATTTTAAACTTTTTTATATTTCACTTGCACCCTAATGGAGATCAAAAAGTTAATTGCTCTAGTAATTGCAACCTTGATCAATAGGAAAAAAATTAAATCTGTCATTTACAAATGTTTTTCTTTATTATACACCAAATTAAGTCATCTTGATGTTCTGGAAATAGTGAGTCTTTTATTGCACAGAAGAAACTGATCAAGTAGGTTTGCTTGTGGCTTTCAGATAGTAATTATACTGAAGTATTTAATGTATCACAGCAATTATTTTCAGTTCTTCAAAATTACCTATCATTTTTCTGTGAAATACTGCATTACAACATGAAAGAGGGGAGAATTTTTAATTAGAATCATGCCCTTTATTATTATCTTTAATCATAAAAGAATATTATGATCTTTTATGATTAAAAAAATAAAAGACAAAAAAAAAGATCTTTTTTCCAAAGATCTCTGGACATCACTGACAAAGGACCAAGAAGACAATTTTTAGGCAGTAGGGTGAAAGAGAACAAATGAAACATTTAAGATGAACTTTAGGAATGTTTTACTAATGCTGAGATCTGCTAAATTCAAAAGGGTCTCCCTGAAGAAAAAGCTGCAGCCCATTCGATAGAAACTGATAGAATACCAACACTTGATAGCACATCATAACAAACAAGTCAATATTGAGTGTAATGATGAAAATGCAGCAGTGTTGTGTTTTTAAATATCTGAGAAAATGGAGAAATAAGTAGCCACTTGTGGCACACATCAGAGTTTCAAGGATGGATGGAGCAGATTGATTTGCATACCCAGAAACATGCACTGCTCCAAAATACTGCTATGCTGGAAGACAAGAAAGTCTCAATATAATTGATCTTAGCATAGCTTTCATGATTTTGTTTTGAAGAATCATTTCAGATGAAGGATTTCTACAATCATTACATTAGATATTTTGTAATACAATCTATACTGCAAAAATGTGTCTTTCAGTAAGCATACACAGTCATTAACTTCACCCAGCTATTATGCTATACTCTTTAATGTTCTATTTTCTGTAACAGAAATTTACATTAAAAAGTAAAGTTTAATAAAAATCTTGGATTACCAAACTACATAAGTGACATTGGAAATCAGCTTTCTAAATGTATTTTTCCAATCTGTGGCAGTTAACTTCTACTAAGAAGAAAAGACAGAGGGCAGACTTCAAATGACCCTTCCAAGAAAGTGAGTGCTGATTCATATAGAGCCATAAGAAGGGTATGAAAAATACACACCAATACAAAATTATTGTGCTTAAGGGAAGACAGCCCTCTAACACAAACAATTATTTCTCTGGTAGTGATTTTCTTTGACCCTGAGGGATGGTTTTCTTTTAATTGCACCTAATGAGCTGGCTAGACTAACAGTTTTCTCCTTTCCACACAAATTAGCTCTTGTATAACTAGAATACTGAGGGGATAAAACAGCTCCAATTTCCACATCACCAGAGCTATCAGAAAAAAGCCAGCACCTCCATTTAGGAAAGTTTTTTTCAAAAGCGGAATTCTACTGTTGAATAGCACAACACAACTTTACTGGATAGTTTCTCATGAGCACTTTCTCAAATTTGTATACAAGGAAGAAAAAAGGCAAAGCAAAGGTGAATGCACTTGGAATCACTTTAGATGCATTTATATGTTGCTGGGTGATACCTTGCTGCCACTTTAAACAAGGCATTTTGATCCCTGTCCCAGCACTGGGTTAATAACACAGAACCATATCCTCACATGATGAAGACAGTTCTTACTCCGGTGAAACTGCTTTAAAGAATGACCAGCTGAAGATCTGATTCTGCTAGAAAATCCCTCAGAAGTCAGTGAGCCAGCACTATGACTATTAGTTGAGATATAGGATTAAAAGTCTCGCCTAGAATTACACAGAAAATGTGAGTAGCCATGGTTTTAATCCAAGTAATTTAGGATCTTACATCAACATCGGTGGCATCAAATCTAAGAGCTACCACTTTGCATAAAGCTCAAGCAAAATCCCAATAACTGAAGAACAAGCCAAAAGTTCACACAGGTCTTTCTTTCTTTTTTTCTGGGTAAAGATTAAACCATAATAAAAACCATGAAAATTCTGTAAGGACATTAATTCACATACCAAAAACTTCCTGAAAGATAATTTTCCCAGAGAGAGGCATCTCCAGACCACTTCCTGCAAAGGATTTAAACTAAGCACAGCAGAATGTTTTTTGCCTACTCCAAGAGTGCCTTGATGTGACGGTGCCTGTGACTGACATTGATCCTGTGGGATGACAACTGTCTTGTTGTTTTAGTCAAGGGTTTGAATGTGGCCTGCTGGCTGACTCTTGGAAAGAGTCTGATGTCATACAATAGGCAAATCTCTGCTCCCATGCATCTTAACTTCTGTTCTTGTGCCTAAATTCCTAATGAGGGCCTGCAGATGATGAAAGCCATTTGTGGCAGCCTGCAATTTAACACCACTTGTTACAGCTTTGCTTTGGTTAGGTATCCCTTGACTCTACTGCTTGTATAATGTACTTTTCAAGAGGCTGTTTTTACCCAAGTACCACTCAGATCACTTAACTTCACATCCACTAAATTGTGTGTTATCAGATGCTGTAATGTGAAGGATACTGCAAAAGCAGAGTTTACAAGTAATTGCATTACAAGTAATTGTCTCTCTCACCATCATATCTTCTATTAATGAGAGAAAGAGCATCAGAAATTCTCTTTATTATATTAAAATACCTTTTTTACCCAATCAGCATAAACAAACGTATGTATTGGCTCAGGGGAGTAATTCTTGTTAGGTCACCAAAACCATTCTCTTTTAATTGGTGTCGTATGAAGACAAAACTCAGTATCAGTTGCCCACTGTACATCCAAAGCAAGTGTAACAACAATTAAAACAAGCAATTTCCCCAAGAGTGAGGCTTATATATCAAAATTACATTTAGCTCTGGACTTGGGAATAATTTTTTTATTGCTTTAAGACTGCATCTACAACTGCTAAGAGACTTGGAGGTTTATATTCAACTTAAAATCATACATTAATACTGCAAAATAACCTCTATTTCTCAGATTTGCTGGATCCCTTTTGAATTTGTTTTTGTCTACTTTACACTGGCTTTCTGTAAATAAGCTCCTATACTTGAATTAAACACACTGTTCCTTCCTCTATTTGATCATATAATCTCCTTGTTTTTGTTAGAACCTAAGAAACAGAAAGCACTGATCACGACTTTTGACTAAAAATACTCCTCTATGCAGCAGCTGTCAGTCACCAGTTCTGTGCAAAGCACTATTGTAAGGGCTTCTTGCAAATTCACCTATCCCTGCTAACTGTTTATGGAAAACTGAAGATTTTTAATGAGTGTGATTCAAGCTTTGGAGAAAATGAGTGCATTTACGCAGGTATATTTAATAGCTAATGAATCAAATGGAAAAACATGTTTAAGTGATCGTAGGTATGAGACACTGCACTAAGAAATAAGATTAGAGGGCTCACTCTGTTTGAAGCTGATTTACCAGATGAAATTCTCTTCACTGACACAAGCAGAGATAAAATTGTGATGAAACTGCACCTCTTCAGCTTACCAGCTTTTAGAAAAAGTGGTGACATGCAGCTCCCTGCCATGGAGATGATGAAACTTTCTGATTTATGTACATGAAGTGTACATATAGCAGAGAAAGTGATCATGAATTCATGCCAGGACACAAGTCGGATCACACTGGTGAAGAATGGTGTCCCTATTGCCTTGTGTGGTGACCTGTGACAGTGAGATCACTGCCTGCCTCGGGCATGATAATGCCATATAAACACTTGTCTGGTAATATTCTTCATTTATGATGAAAAACAGGAAATTGAAAACCAAGATTTGTCCTAATTCCATAATGTATGCAATGCACTGTTTTGAATACTATTCACCCACGACATGATAATCAATAGATGACATTTTTGAAACAGGAGGCATCAAAATATATTTCCTGCCTCGGACAAACTTTAGCTCAATCATTCTCAGCCAGAGATGGTGTCCTTGTAAGCTGGCATTCTTTGATGCATCTTTTTCTTCTATGAATAAATCCAGGCCTTCAGAGTTTAATTACAAGCCCTGTGTCAGACATTTTTCATGGTGTTCATTTATGTTTGGCAGTAACAGTGCTGCTGCTGTTCAGGCTGTGCTTTCCTGAACAGGAACCCTGAATATTTGGGTACTGCTAGGGCAGATGTCTATTTTGAGCATTTATGCCTCTCTACCTTGAGCACTTTCCAAACACCTTCACTTCAGGCACACTTACAGAAAACCTCTTATGCGAGATGCAAACTCTGCAGTTCAAGCAAATTGTGAATAATTGCCCCCAGCTGTCCACTGCAATAACTCAGAAAGATTGAATGCAGACATGCTCAAGATGCTGTCGCTGACTCTCTGGCAATGGGTTAACTTGACTGGTCTCATGAAACTCGAGAGCTGACAGAAGACTCAAGAGGGAGGATGGACCTTGTTCTCTCCTTATTTTAATTAAAATATAAAACTCACAGAATATCTTCCCTTCTTTCAAAGAACTTATCAAATTAATGAAAATATGATTCTCCCATGCATTTTAAAGTGTCTTTCTTTACAGCTCTTTCATTCATCCATATCTGAGCAAAATGTGCTTATTAAAAATCAAGCTGTCTAAAATACCTCATATAGCTCAAAACTGCAGAACAGTCTCTATCTGAAGAGGTACATTTCTCAGAGCTGAATGCTCTATTGATACTTTTGCAAAAGACACAAAAGAAATTAAATGTCAGTTACTGAGAGACTGGAATTGATCAATATCATATATAATTATACTTTCAAAACAAAAATAGGAAGAAAGTGTGCCTTTGATATCGGGTTTTTGGCTTCAAAAGGACTTATAATTAATAATGGAATTTTCTTTAAAAGTTGGTGGTATCTGGCACAGAGAACAGGCATACTGGATTAGGAGTTCTGTTAGCTCAGTGCTAGCTCTGAAAGCAGAGGGACCTCCCCAGGTAAAGATCTGTGTTGTTAAAGACCACCAGACTCCATTTGTTTGGTTCTCCCATTAGCCAGTTTCATAATGTGTCTTGGGGTTTTTTGCATCTGAAAGGAAAGTAAGAGTTGTTTCCTATTCACCTGCTCATCCTTCTATTGATAAAAAAATAAGATGCATATGCTATTCAGACTTAATTAAAATTAATTTAAATATTAATTTAAACCTGTGGGTGTTGTTCCACAGTATTTCTGCTTATTCATCCCCCTACAGGCATGACCTTGATCATGAAATACATAAAGGAACACTTTGAGAAATTCACTGATGAGGGAAACTTGCAGTACTTCATTGGTGAGGTTACCTCATGTCATAGCTCATTTCTGCAAGCCAAGCCCTGCTGTCTGTGATAATGAGAGAAGAGGTTTGCAATTTGTAAGGAGTGCCATTTGCTTCAGCAGCTCCCAGGAGTAGAGCTGTGCTGATGAAAGGTAAAGCTCCTTTGGTGGTTTCAGCTAATCTCAGCTGGTTTTGGTAGGGTAGAAGATGAATTTTGTCACATTTACTAGAATTTAAAGGTAGGTTTCTCATACTTTTCAGTCTTTTTGTTAGAGATTAATCCATGCAAGTAACAGAGAGAGAGAAGCAAAATGTGAATCACACAGTGAGAAAGAGGGTTGTGAGGGAGCTAAAAGCAATCTCCACTTTAAAGTTCCTGGCCCATTTTTATACACAGAGCCAATGTAAATAGGCAACTTCAGGATGCATTAGCAGTTATGGATGGCTCAGGCCTATCTACAGGTTTGCCTTTTCAAGGCATGACTGGTTTATATATATTTTTGAATCACTTAAGAGTTTTGTCTAATTCTAGGCAGGTAAACTCCACTAAAGCTGTTGCTGGCACAAGGTTGCACACTTGTTGAATGGGAGGGCTTTCCATGGGAGAGAGAACTGACTTGGTTTCAAGTGCTACTGTAAGAATTTCTCTTGATCATAAATCTTATTTCACATGGTAGGTATCTGGTGGAATACCCACCCTAGGCATGTCTTGAACTTAGAAAAAATAATAAGAGGTCTGTGATATACAGAAATATTTTCAAAATATTTTGAAACTCACTACTTGAGAGCACAATTTTTTACTTCTTCTCTTTCAAGCAGGTGAATAGCTCATTTTTATTGCCACTGGGTATCCAAAAGGACATCTGGTGTGCTCAGGAGCCAATGCAATCAGAAAGTGCTCTCCAAAGAGAGATGGTCACTGTCTCTTCCTGTGATATGGAAAGGGAAATTGGAACAAACTTGCTTTCTACTGTTTGTCAAAAGTCACACATTTTCCGGCATGGTGTTAGAAGAAGTATGATTTAAGACATCAGCATCTTGTAAGGATTCAGTCTGAGAATTAAAATATATATTATTTAAGACCCAGTTTATACGTTGAGATAGAGTGGTAAAAGATTAGCCAAAGAGGATTGAAAAAGAGGTTAATTTACTACATGCACAGCTTGGATTGCTAACAATAAATATGATTGACGAGGACTGGCTCATAAAGAAGCAGAGCTGCAGTCAGCATAGACCTTGTGAAATAATGTTCAGTTTCTCCCAAGAGGGAGTTCTGTCCTACTTCAGCCAAGTGGACTTTGAAAGCTTTATGATAAAAGTCTTCCATGTACTGACTTTATTTTTCTTCACATATTCTTGTTTCAGATCACATGGGTGTTTTTAAAAACAAAGACTGAAACAAATTTTAAAACACGTTCATTAAGGTACGTACATTCATTCTTAAATCCGCATTTTTTCTTGAGAACACTGAACTACAAACGTTTTAATGAGGCAATAATCTGTGTGAAAGTGATAAGAAACCTAGAAAAACAATAATAATAACCACATGATAGTTCAGGACTGTATTACACTGGATGTGTCTAAAGATGCCAACCCTAAGGAATGGCTGCATTGTGGCCTAGGAGACTTCAGAAAAGCATCTGCTACTCGGAGCACTTGGCAGGGAACAGGAGGACTAAAAATGTAAATCTGGACTTCACTTTTCCACTCCCCAGATCTCCGTGGTCTCCACAGCCTAGCTCAGACTCTAGAAGTTAGTGCTGACCTCTTAAATAGAGTTACAAAAGTTTCTAAAAATTGTTGAAATCCAAGAATCTTTTCTTTTGCATCAACACCAACATCATGGTCTGTGGAGAAGCAAGAGAGCCATCTCTGTCAACTTGTGATTTATTGGTGCCAAGCAAAGTAACTCTCCTGTAATAACTCTCCACACACAGCCAGACCCAGTTACTATAAGCAGAAAAACTAAAAATAGAAACAGAGTACCATCAGCAGAGATCATGGGACAAGCACCAGATGGTTAATTTAAAATAATTATGGGGACGAAAGCAAATAATTTTATTAAAAATGGTTAAAATATTGTTATCAGGATAATTACTGGTATATATTTTTACTACATTAAATTATCCATTTTACTTGTGGGTTGATACCTCCACTCTATTTGGAGTCTCTCTGTTTTTTCTAATTTTAGGTGCTAATACTTGGGATGTTTTGCAAGCACCTGCAGAATGTGCTCCACAGGTAAAGAGATACTAATTCCATTCGTTGGTTTGGTGCAGTTCATACAGAACTGCACAACTCAGTAGATGCTCAGTAATTATATTTCACTTTATTTCTTTAGCATTTTCTGAGGTCTCTGATTTTAAATTTTGTTATTGAACCCTCAATCATGATTGCATTTCATGCACTAAAAATGGACTAAGTATAAACATAGCACAAAACTACTAAAAAAATGTCTGAGACCAAGACAATATTCTTTTGTTTTGACCCTAAAATTGTATCAGACTTTAAGGTAAGACATACAAATAAAATGTAAAAAAAACTGAAGAGACATCAACATTTCTTTGTCAGTCCCCAGAACTTAACTCTGGCGATGGGCTCGGCATCAAAAGAGATTGAGAAACAAAAATACACTGTTTACCAATGCTACACGGGCCTCTGCAGAGCAACCAAGGATGCTGGCAGAATACGGTGAATAAATTCAGAAACCTCTGTTTACCTATAAGCAGTTGCTCTTACAAGTTAAGTTTAGGCCTAGTTTAAAGCTGAGCAAGGATAAAAATTGATTTTGTGTAAACAGAAACAAATGGGAAGCTGAATGAAGCTGGATGAAGTATGCCCTTGTAAAAACTGTGGAAAAAACCACCAACTACTATTTCATGTTCCAGATAACAACCTGCAAAGAGCTCAGGCAGGAAAATCCAGGGATCTGGCTCTAGAGAAAACAAGAAGACTTTATAACAATAGATTTTAGCAATCACTCGACTTCAATGAAAGGCATAGGAGTACCATAATCAAAAACCTGAAAGACCAGCTTTCAGACTGGAGGATGAGAAGTAGTGAAGCATTTACAGCCTGTTTCTCAAAGGGACATAGACTGTGTACAGTAAGACTGAACAATATTGCTGAGAGACCATGAAAATTAAATCCTAGCACTGCAAACAGAGCACTCTGTGTCATGGGTTTTCCTGGCACTGTTAATGATTTCAGGAGCTGCTGTTCAAGCTGAAACCCAGAAAAACAGCACAGCTGGTACAGAAGAGAACCACAGAATGTTCTGAGTTGGAAGGACCTCCAAGGATCATCAAGTCCAGCTTTAAAGTGAATGGCCCATACAGGGATCAAACCCACAAACTCGGCAGTGTGAGCACCATGCTTTAACCAGCTGAGCTCATCTCAGGGCCAGATTCTGGTGGAGATGTGCATGTACCATTTAAATAACTGCCCCATTTGGGGGGCACAGAGAAGTATTTTATAGCAGCATTTATAAGGGTTAGTTTGGGCATTGCATTTGCATTGTCTTGGGCTATTGGAAAAAGTTGTACAGAACTACAGAGCTGCAATCCTGAGAGAAGCCTTAAGCTGTCAGGTTCATCTGCAACACACAGGTACCGAAATCCTGCTCTCAACTGGCTGATCATCACAACCATGCAGTTCCCCATTTTGCAGCTTTATTCATTTTCAGGCAGCCAGAGGTTTACTCTACGGGTTTGCCTAGTTATACTGCAGTCTGGGCCATTTCAGAGGAGACTTTTTCTACTCTGCCTTCAGAGCTGCAAAACCTTAGGATATATAAATGCCTTATGCTACAGAGAGTTACTGCATCAATCTGAACTGCTGACAGAACACACAAAACATGCCAAAAAACCTCTTCAAGAACAGAAGTTGGTCAGACTCCTGAGAAATATTCAGAAAGAGCAGGAAACCTGTTGCCCAAAGAAGCTGTGGCTGCCTCATCCCTGGAAGTGTGCAAGGCCAGGTTGGATGGGGCTTGGAGCAACCTGGTCGAGTGGAAGGTGTCCCTGCCCATGGAAGGTGTCCCTGCCCGTGGCAGGGGGTGGAACTGGAAGAGCTTCAAGGTCCCTTGCAAGCCAAGTCCTTCTATGATTCTATGAAACAAGGCAGATTGGTGGCTAAAATAAAAACACAACCAATTCACTCATGTACACCCAAAACAACTGCTTTCCTGATAGACTTCTATTATATCTGAAAATGTATCAGCCTGGGATGTTTTTAAATGAGCTCAAACAAACAAGTACATAAGCAGACACAGCATTCATTCCAGTTTTCTGAAAATAGTACCACAGCTTAAATAAGAAATGTAACACCTTTTAAGTCAGGAGTCAGAGAACGGTATTTACACACTGTTAACAAGAGAAAACCAATCCAAAAGAAAGCAAAAAAATCTGTCAAATTCACAAGGGAAAAATTCTTTTGACTCATGTGGAAGCTGGACAAGTAAAATATAACAAAAATACTCCAATGTGCTGGTTTTATTCTTTCCTGTGATTGTGAAAACAGCCTTTTCAGGAGGTCGCAAAAGCCTGCGTTCACACCGCCTGTCGGAAGGGCAAAGCTTGATGTGTGGCCAGCTCTCACTTTTCAAGCTGTACTTTTTCCATGGAGTTAGTGAGAGCACATGTCCAAGTCTATCCTAAGCACACAGAACAACACGCAAGATTAGGGTTTGCACATGAATTCAAACTTAGACAAAATAACAAAATACAACTAATTTGAATTTTTTGACCTACAAAACATATGCAAACAGCCATGCACAGAAAACAGACTATTTAAAGTATATAAAACTGCTATGACACAAAAGGGCAATGTATGATTCAAAAAAGATAGCTTAGGATAGAAAGCCTGCTTAACTTCAGCCTGTTATTCACCTCCCAGTGCCCTAACTAAAAAACATAGCTGTATATAGGAAAAAGAGGTTGTTTGAAATGTATTTCAATGCAAACTAAACATACATACCTAACAAAATTCCAGAATCCCTGCTGGTATGACCCTCCCAGTCCCAAAATGCCCTGTAAGACAACCTTTTTTTTTCTTTCTTTAGCACTATTGTTGTTTTAATTGTTGATACTTCAAGCAATTTGGGAAAATGACACCTTTTGTCTTGGGTCTGAAAAAAACTTGAACCATTGATATACAAAGATAAAAATATCTGCTTTTAAAATTCAAAGTGTACGATTCCAGATTCAGCCCTGTGCTGTGAGCCAGCAAATCTCTCACTGAAATGTCTACATTTTTTTGATCACAAAAGACATACAGGATTATACCCACATTGCTTTTGGGAATGATTCTACAAACTATCTGCATGAAATAAATGAGAATTCCCATCTTTCTGTTTACATTGGTCTATTTTTTTCTCACTTCCCTCACTAAATAAGACTATGCAGGCAAGTTGGATGATGCATTGCTGCACTTAAGCTTTCAAAATCCTTTAGCAATTTCTCTTTTCTTCAGCTTTAAGGAGCAAATTTTTCTCCCAGATACGTGTTAGCAGCTTTCCCAGACGTCATATTCTTATAGTGGTGGTAAAACGTTTTTGCTATAGAGCATAAGTTTATGGAAGAGTTTATGTGTTTTGGAAAATTTAGATGCTCATGTACAACTACAGTTTGTGACGCCAGTACAACTTGCTTCCTGGAAATTCTGTGTGTAACTGTGCCAGATATTGTTAAACAAATCATTTGAAAATGTATGTATTCATTAGTTTAAAAATAACCTTTGAATTTGGAATACCACACATATTCCATGCAGTTTTCCAAATAAATAGCAGTGTTTCCACTTAGCATTTGAAACAGAAGGTATGAGTAAAAGTATAAAGTGGGCACAATAAAAAATAATGGAGTTATTCCCCAAATTTCAAGTTGGAAAATGAGACTATTTGCAAATGAAGTGCATGAAACCGTCCTTTTTTACCTTAGATGAACTCAAACATAAGTCCCTTTTCCTGCAACTTTGAGAGCTGAGAAAAATCTCTGAGGCAAGTACTTTATAATAATAAAATCCTCCATCACAACCTTCTTTTTGAATGACCTGCTGCCATGTTCCTCTGTTGTAGTAGCTCCTTGTCTGCTGAGCCCCAATTTTCTGAACAATATCTGAGCTTTCTCAGACAGCTCAGAAAACTGAAAGGGAGAGGAGAATTTAATTTAATGTTCCTGTCATCACAGTGAATCAGAAGTGCCTCACGATGAAATAATACCTAGCTCTCATGTCAGTACCTACCCCATAACTCCAAGTCTCTGAGGGATTTTAAAATCCAGCAGGGACCCAAAACTGGCAGGTGTCATATGTAATGTATGTGCAGCCACATTCCAAACAAATAGCTACACTCAAGGGATGAGCTAATAATTCCTCTGAGTAAAAGTGTCCAGATATGTATTTTGGACTGCAGAAGAGATATTCCTTGAAAAGGCTATCTATACAGGCACCCCTTTTGTTCAGACATTCAAACTCTTTACAAAATCATCTCTCTAGCTCTTTGCTGGGAACTCAGTGTCCTACCCAGGGCAAGACTCTGCTTTTTCCAGCACGGTTCTGCTGGGCTGTAAACAGAACTAATCATTCAAATTTTTCAATTAGTCCAGCTGTGTAATGGGCCACAGCAGTCTGATGAATTCAGCAAGCCAGAGGAAGCTGGGGCTGCTGCAAGCCCAGTGCAAAACCAACAGACCCAGCTCGCCCAGTCTGGATCTCGGGCTGACCCTGAGCTACAACTGCTCTCAGGTGCTACACGGGAGCTAAGGGACACCGTGGGGGATACCCAACCACAACAAACAGAACAAAAATAGCTGTTCCCTGAAAGGTACCCAGGATTCCCTTGCTGTGTGGCCCTGCCACCTCTGTCTGTTCTGTTTGTGCTGCTTTCATGGTGGGATACCTGGAGAACTGGCAAACAGCAGGTGGGACGTGGTCAGATCTCCACCCTTCGTGGTATGTTCCAGAGCTGCAGGACATCTCAGGGCTGACTGCCAGCCGTGGAAGACAGTGACTTTTTGTAATGGCTTAAGGTACACTGAAATCTTTTATAGCTGAGCTATAACAAGAAAACAGTAAAACTATAAATTTTATTACCAAACCAGGCTAGAGTAATTTTTCATGCATTAAAAGACATATTCTGGTTCTCTGTGAGAAGATTACAAAAGTTCTATTACATCTTAATACGGATTAGTTAAGTCAAATAAAGTAATTTTAAACTTTGCTCTGTTACATTTAAGATACAGCCTTTCATATAACCGTTCCCATCTTATGGTTACAAGGGTTGTTTCTTACACATAGAGCACAAAGAATACTTCTGGAACAAAAAATTCCCAAGGTCTAAGGCTTAATGCTTTCAGACTGATTTTCAGTGGTGTTCAGCAGTGACATTTTCTCTGTAATTGGTACAAGCACAGGACCAATGAATCAGATCATTAAATCTCACTGGTTATAATCTAGGAAAATTCTTATCTACTTTATCTAACAAAAAGAATTATCAGTTTCCTGTTCTCTCTGTTTCTTTCAAGGGACATTAAGATTCTACTGATAATTTTGGTACAGAGGATGGAACAAGCACATTGACATTTATTCCAGCAAATCAATATACCCGGTATCTGCAATGTATTGTCTGTAGATTTAACAGTTTGATTTTACTTTCTTAAGAAGTAACTGTTTTCCCTTTGTGCTCAGACATGATGCTGTGAAACACAGTTATATCTGTGAATTTACCCACTAAATCAACATCCTATATATTCATTTCTCTTGTCTAATTCACAGTGAGGATGCAGCATTCCTTTATTGACAGATGATATTAAATATTTAGCTCACACAGTAGATAATTGGAGTATTTCTGCTGTAAGTATTAATTTACTCATGCTGGTGATTCATGCTGATCCACATGAGAAAAACGGTAACTAAATTCACACCTTCAGCCATAGGAATCAGCAGCTGAATCAGAAGATAGAAATTGCCATCTAACCCACACAGCTGCAGAGAGGTGGAACACAGGCACCTAAACAATTAATCACATCAGCTTTATCCACATTTTAATTTTTTGTGCAATTCCACTTGGGATGCACAGTACATTTTTGAACAGTATCATGTTATTTCTCTTTTCAAATTCGACCTCTTAAAAAAAATAGTATATTGCTTAAATTGAAAGTTAACTTAGGCTTTTTAAATTGAAGATGTTTGGGTACTGATTTGTCATTCCACATATGACCAGTGTTTCATCCAAAATGGGGTGCTTGGAACATGGCTAAACTAGCAAAGACTTCCTGTGCCATTAATCCATGGCAAAGTCAGGCTATTGCCCAGAGGAAGACCTAGTCTAATGATATGCAAATTCTTAAACGAGCTGGTTTCCATTAACACTGTGTAATAAGCCAAACCCAGATTCCCTTGCTTCAATTCACATTTACTCAGCCTCTTTAGAGTCCTTGAGTTATGTTATAGACTTAATATAGCTCAGAGAGCTGTGTCTAAACAGTATTAGAAAATGGAATGGATTTTAATTCTATAAAGCCCCAAACCAAAAGCTTCAGCCTATGCATAGTCTCATACTCTCTATGGCATGGAAGAATTTGAGTGTTGGATCCCTGGAGCTTACATCCCATTATCCCCCCTCAGCATAGTGCCTTTTCAACTGGAAGAAATACAGCAAGCAAAATAAATACCACAAGAACACTTCAGCCATTTTTTTTTGTCTTTATAGTATGAATGTAAATCTTTATCTGTTCAGAATATTGTTTCAAAAACTGGAGACATCACAGATTAGGCAGGTCCCATAGTCTCTCTGCAAGGGCTAATAGCTCATGACAATGAGAGCAAAGTCTTTTCACTTGACACGCATTTTCATGGTGATTGAACAGGCAACTGCAGTTTCACAATTTGTTCAATTTTCATGGTATCTTATTCAGGAAGAATAGCAATACTACGTATGTTAACATTTACAGATTGAATAATTTTTCCTGTTTCTCACTGTTTGCAGAAAAACGATACTGATATTTGAGTTATTTAGATACAGTTTCTCCTAAAACTAAGTTGGCAGGAGGACTGTGGCAACCTTCCATATGAGTCTAAGAATTGTGGAATTGCACTGACATTGCAGGAGAAGACTGACACTTGTCTGGGAAGTGGAATTAGGAAAATGCAAACCAAATTTTTTCCCTAGAATTCTTCTAAATGGATAATGCCACCTACAACTTGATTATTTATAAGTTGTCTGTATTTTGCCATGTACTACTTGGAAGCTTCCATGGTATCATCTCCGCTGTTCAAACACTGGGAAGAGTAATCCCGTGTAAATGACTGAGTGAAAACTTGACTTGAGAGATTGCTTTGCACAGAGATGCTGCGAGCACCTTGTGTAGCTGGTCAGCAGTGCCTCTGCACACACATGGTACCAAACAAAAGAGAAACTCCTGCTTCCCACTTTCCCCCCTCTGTCGAGCAGAGATCGATGCAGTGTTCTCCTGGGTTTCTTTCAGAGGGAAAGAAAAAACAAAACCTGTTTGACTTGTTTGGTCACCTGCCCTGTGGATGGTTTCTTCACCCTTTTCACACACATTCTGCAGTCACGGTTTGAGAGCACTGCTAATCAACAGAGCCACCAGCTGCCACTTTGTTTTCATCAGCAGGCTGATACACTGGGTTTGGGTAATCTTGTTTATGTATTGATCTTTCTCTTGATGCTAACATCCTTCTATCAAACCATCATGGACCTGCTGTTTCAAATTTAAATAGCTGCAGAGTCATTAATTTAAAAGTAATGCATGACAGTAATTTAAAATATGTGCTTCAATATTTATGTACCTTGTTGAACTAGAAAGTGAGGATACAGCACTCATTAAAGGAGATTTAATTTAATTAGTAAATTTTTTTTTGAGTTAAACTTCACTAGATTAAAAACCAACAGTAAACAAGGAAGGAAACAGCTGGAGCTACAGCTGCTGCTTTGTAGCCACTTCAGTTTGACTCTCCCCAACATGTACATGTAACATATATCACATCAAAAGACACATTAAAAAAAAAAAAGAGAAGTTGTGCAAGTGTGGAGGAGGAAGAAGAGAGAGAGAGATGGTGCTTAGCAGGGCACCAATTTCTTACCAATAAATTGTCATTTGAAAAACAGCAGGTGACAATGTAATAAAAATGGTGTGGAGAGCTGAAATGAATACAAATGCTGGGAATACACTGGAAGTGTCTGGCAGTTCTGCTCTGCAGTGAGTCTGCTTGACAAACATTGCTCTGCAGCAGGCAGAGACTGTTCAGCAGAATTAAATATTCATCTGTGCCACGTCTTTGAGCAAACTGACAGTTCTGAGACAGTACTACAGGGCCATTAATTGTCACCGTGGTGGTGGCCCCAGCACGACCAGAGCCTTGCACTGTGCAGCAGAAAGTTTGCAGAAGAATTTTTATGGTCTGCAGAGTTGGGCTCTCTTTGAACAGTGTCACCACTGAGCACAATTAGAAACAAAAGACGATATATTTAGAAAAACAGAGTATCAATAGCCATGCGGTTTAAGGTCAGCTGAAAACGTTTCCGTGGCACGTGCTTAAGGCTCTCGGACAAACAAGCAGCAGCTCAAAGCAGAAATTATGGTTACATGAACAGCTCTGGAAGGAGACTCACGTCAGAACCCGAGTGAAGCACTGATGTGCTGGAGACACAACACTCTCCACATGTTTAATACCAGGTATGGCCAAGTACAACCTGCCAAGGTACATCAAGTCAGGGCACCTGGAGACCATGAAAATCTCTAAGCAGAGAATTGTGTGTTATCAGACAGCAGAAAACCCTTTTGATTTGTTCTAAATAGTAAAATCTAAGTTTCTGAGAGAAACAAAATCCACAAGTCTGTTTAAAACAGAAAAGCTGTAATGCAAAACTGGAGGAAAATCAGTGTTTGTAAGATTGAGGGTAAAAAAAATAAATACATTCAAGAAAATACATTCCCTTGGTTTCTTCCTTCTGATGGGAAGTACAGCTTCCTACAAAAAATGTGGGATTCAATCATAAAATAAGGGGAAAAAATTAGAAGAATACTTCCTACATTAAATACAGCAGTCAGCTGTGTTCAGTTTTAAAGGCCTGACTTACTCTTTACTCCATACTACAAGTGTGTTAATTGTTCCCTTTGGAAGTGGAACCGCCTTTTTTGACAAAAAAAAAAGTAAAATAGCTTTTGCATATTTTGAACCACAGTTGTTCTAAAAATCCCCAGCAAACCATTTTCATTTTTGATATTCCCAACTGACATGGGGATCAAAAAAAGAATATAAACAATAGAGCAATTAATAATTGAGATAGTTCTGCAGAAGCATGGCACTGAGAACTATAATCCCCTCTGTGCTTAGGAAAAATATATAAGTAGGACCTGCAAAAATTAAAATAATTTTAATAATTAAAGAGTTACAGTGGTCAAATGTAGAACAAAGTTATGTTCTACAGTTGCGAGCCATAAGGATGAGTTGTAAATGTAACTATATTAAGCCCTTATTTCTTTTTCAGCCTAAGATAGTTTAAAAGACGTGTAAGGAGAAGGTATACATGAAATAATACATTATTTAGGTCATGAATTCCTTTCTACAGATTTGTATGCTGATGATATTAGATGGTAGAGTCAATCTCAGCTGAAAAATGCAGGTCAAGTTTTTTGGCATGAGTTGCATACTTTTTAATTTTCTGTCCGATCTACAATACACGCAGTCTTGTATCATCAGCTTCCAGTAATTCTCTTTTCATCCTTTACCTCAGTCTTTAAGTTTTCTTCTTAGAGTATTTGTTATGGTATTAGAGGTTTCTAAGTCAAAACACCAGATCAATAACTTCCCACCTCAGTATAATTGTTAGCTACCTGTTATCTAATACTACATCCACTTTGACAGATTTGTTGAATTTTTTTTCTTCAAACAGCAGTTTCATTGCAGTTTTGGTATTCTGGAATGGAAATTGTCTGTCTCCCCTTCATCTTTATTACGACAATTAATTTCCGTTTTCTCCAGATATGCTTATTTTTATTTCAGCAGTTATCCTGCCTCTGTCCTCGTGCTCCACGTTATCACCCTTGCTGAAAACTGAGTTAATGTATTCCTTCAGTTCAGGCACAATATATTTATCAGCTCCAATCTCACCCTTATTGTCAAAACATGGACTCACCATTTTATCTTATGACTAAAATATCATTTTATCAGTTTTAATTTCCCTCCTAAAATATAATTGTGTTTTTCTCTTGACAATCATTGCTTCAGTCTGATAGTCCCTCAACTTTAAGATATAGTTTTCTATGACATACATCTTTCTCTGTGGGCTGCTCGTAATTTTCCTTGTGTCCTTTCTGAAACAGTAATTCTTCCATTTATCACTGCACTTTTCCCTTTAGGGAAAGTTCCCTTCCCTTCATTGCCCTCCCACTCCCTTCTGGAATACAACACAAAATGCGTTATTATCAATGCTATGCTCCCACCACAAATATTTGCTATGAGTCACTCATAGCAGTTGTAAAATCCCTCTAAGTTTCTTGACTGGACAACTGAATCATTTTAATAGAGAAAAAATAGAAATATGTAAAGTCTACTCTCTGAAATAATAAGCAAACAAAAATAAAAGAATAATACTATGATATCATCCATCACACTGAACAAAAATTATCATAACTCAGTTGACATATGTTTTTGAAAGAATACAAAGGAATAAAACATCCAGCAGTGAGTTAACAATTATGGGCTACATTTGGAAGGTTCAGTAATGAAAACTCTGTTATTAAATAATGCTTTCCATTTTTGTAAACAAGATTTCCCTTAAATTTTTCACTTTGTGGCAAGACACTATTCAGATTAAAGTTGCTATAATGCTACTATGACTTCTGAAAAGAAAATTACTTTCATGGACAGGAATTTATCAATGGATAAGGACAGATGTTTGTATGCCTTTCTTTTCCCAACTGTGCCAGCTCAAGTAGTATCTTCAGGCTAAACAGCTCCTCTTTCTCCCTGCATCAGGACAAAGACAATGAATTGCACCATCTAAGAAAAAAAGTTTTCCAAGTATTCCATCAGAATTGTTTTACTTTATGACATTAAATAGAAAATTCTCTTTCAGAGAACAATCCCTGTGTAGGAGCTGTGTAGTTATGGTGCCCATTAAGGCACAGAAAGAGCATCTATTGCATGTAAAATGAGAAAACCCCATTTTTTTTTTGGCCAAGACTTATAGTGGAAGAGTCTCCTGAGTAGATTAGGAGTGTTCTCAGTCATAATCACTCTCCAGAGCTCCACCTTTGTTGTTTCACACTGGAGTAGTGCCTCTGCCCTTGCCACATGGGGCCAAGAGCTCTGAACTATTGAGCACCTGATGCTGCAGCCAACTGTTTTTTCTGGCTGAAATCCTGTATTTTGCTTCCTCCAAATATCCCTCAGCTATTTTACTGTACCAGGCAGTTTATCTTAAAATTGAATCAGCATTAGCTTCTGCACAGAAGGTACCATTTCGGTTTGAACTGATGGTCTTTCTGGCGAGTTTGTTGCTTGATTAAATTCCCAAGAGAAATTCAGCTAGAGTGCACAAGATATTTCACTGCGAGAAGATCTGGAGTAAGAGAAGTTTTTGTGAACATAATTTAGATTGTACCAAACTTAGATTTTAATGCAAGCACCTTTAGGTCCTAGACCTCATTTCATAGCTGATCTTCAGTATTTATTTCAGTTTTATCTGAGTACAAAACCTTGACTAGCACAGCAGGGGAAAAGGTTGTTCGGGTTTTTTGTCCAATGCCATTTTTAACATTTCTCTTGTGAGTTACATGCAATTCTGCACCACTAAAGAAAATATTGCCCATACATTTTTAAAAATTAACAGCAAAGGAAAATACCTGAATAAATATCAAAGGAAACACCCTAAATAAATATCCAAGGACATTACCTAAATAAATACCGTATGAGTAAATACAGGAGGATTCTATGAATTTCTTTAAAGGTCCATCATGTTCAGCATGACCCCCTAGGAATTGTCAGCTCTACTGGTCTCAAACCAAAGTACAAAACTGCCTCCTCCCTCCATCCTTGTCACTGTTCTAACAGAGAAACCTGCTTTCCAGATTATGCCTTTCTGAAAAACTTCTTTTCAAGGTATACTGTGAAGGTGAGATGCCTTTATTAAGGAGTTAGCACCATGGGAAATCAGATTAAATAAATCCCCAAAGATACACCTACAATTGCTCTTGTTTCTTAGAGTTTGCAATCTTGTATTGTTAAATAAACATCTGAAAGTAAAACTAACTAGAAACAGAGATCAGCTTGCTATTATTATATCATCTTTAAAGAGTGAAAAGGATCACCAAAAAGAGAAGTGGGGAATTATACAGCAGAGATTTCTAGGCTGTTGCAAATTTCAACCTTGAGAAGTCAGAATCTCCCTCAGCTTTTGGGCATTATTAATAAGGAGACATCAACCAGGCGAAATGCCTGCAGCCCTGGCAGCCCTCCTGCCTGCCTCACAGAGCTCGAGTACCCTGCACCTGTTCAGCCCAAATTTGCAACTCACCTGCTAATTTCAGCCACAGCGTATTTAGAAATCGTGCCAGAAAGAGAATTCCAGGGTGCTCTTCTTCTATTTATCAGAAACAAATGCACTGTTGGCTGGTCCTGAAGTAAGATTTCATTTTTTAAAAAAGTCTCTTATAATAGTGCACTGTGAGCCTCAGATTAGATAGACTCTGCAGTAATGTTTATATATGGAAATATCATGTGCAGTCTGTAATAAATTTTCTGGTTTTTGAGAGTAGATTTTTCGAATAGCACTTCTGGAATATTTAAGTTTAGAATGGCACACTGAGAAATCCATGCCACATCACATAACACTATCCTCAAAATGTATTGGTACCCACACACACACACAAAAAAATTATATATATAATATATAGTATATAATATATAATATATAATATAGAAATGTGTGTGTGTGTGTATATTTTCACATATTCTCTTCTATTCATAAAGTATATTTATTTCTATTTTTTCTGGTTATTTGGAGAGTAATGTTCTTCCAGGAGGCTTGCACAAAAGAAACAAACTTTACAACCAGAAGTTCCCCTTCAAAAGATGTTTGTTTCTTAGGACAGATACTCCCAAAGCCATTTAAAATATCTTAGCATTTATAGATGCTTTATGCAGTACTTAGGCAGAAAAATCAAAACTTACTTGGCTCATTATTTACTTGCTCATCGATCTAACATCCACAGAGGAGGCTTGCAGTGGAAAACACAAGAGCACCACAACAATGCAAAATCCTGTTGGATTAGTTCATTTAATGCACATCAGCAGTTTAAGTTTAGCTAAATGACCTTAATGTACAGCTAAGTCACACTTACCACCTGTAAAATGAATTTGTCAGCTTCTGCTACAGATCCCAAGTCATAATCTGAACCCAGAGAAGAAAAGCACAAGATAGAAACATTTTAAATCCAGATTTTGAATGTTTGTATAGTCACCCTTTCACTTATAAATTGCCTGTTCTCCTCCATTCTGCCCCCAAGTGCTAAAGGTGCAGACCTCATTAAGTTGCAGATAAGAACTTCCCCACCATCAGAAGTTCTTGTCACTTTAAACCAGGTACTTTTTCTAACAGCTAAATCCTAAAACATTGTTTGGTCCATGAAAGACACCGTGATCACACGAAGGGGTGATTTAACAACTCACTATAGAATGAAGCTTCAGCAATAATCCTGTATTTTTAGAGTTCTCTCACTGGTGGCTCTGGTTGGGAATTGGGACCTAGAGGAAAGTTTTCAGAAGGTCTTCAGGGTTACAGTGCACAGGAATTAAATCTCCAGCTGTTGTTGCCAACTAAGAGTTTTTATCCGTTCCAAGTACTGAAAAGATATCATTTAAACAAGATGTTGATATAAAGCCTTCAACACTAAGGACTGTCAGGTAAGGAGAAATTTACATTGAGCACTTGCTTTCACCATAAAACTCATGAATAAAACAAGAGCAGAGTGACTAACATATTAAATCAATATTATAATTACTAGGGGTCACTTAGAGAGGTTTTGGCCATCAGTTTCAAACATTTCTTTTCTCAAATAAAGACCCTCCTAGTGACAGTGTATTCAATACCAAATATCTAAATAGAAAAATCCCATAAAGATTGCCTGGCTTTTCAAAGCTGATTTTTTTTTCTTTAAAATATACTGCAGCTCACATACCATAACATCTTTTCTTCACAATATAGACTTTTTAAAATAATTTTAACATTTTCAAAGTATATATTTCCTGAAAGATATCTATTTTATAAAAAAAAACCACATAAAAACTACATCAAAATCCACTGAAAACTCAGAACTAAGCATTCCTATGTATGGAATTCTAAAATGCCTGTATATGGTCTATATAAAATCTGATTAATGGAATCTTTTGAAGAATGAATAGGATAACATCCCTCAAATAAGAAGCTATGAATACAACGGATGGTGCTTTTAAGGAACTAAGCTTGACACCGCTTAAATCAGCAGTGTTACATGTTTATTTCAACATTTGAATTCTCTACTGTTTCTCCTTTTTTGAGACCACTATCACCTCAAAGCTAGGATACTATGGAAAAAAGGGAATCCAGCTTAGACACTTTGCCCTTGGAATTAGATTCTCATTATACTCAGGGTGGATTATTTTCACTAACAAACAAATGCAAAGATTTGAAGAAATGCAGTGGTGCAGCCCATAAATACGAAATTAAAGTCTTAATTCCTGAGGGTATTTCCAGGAGTACATAATGATTTTCAGGTTTTAATTCCTACAAAGTATATCCAAAGAATAACATTCTCTCAACCAGAATGACATACCAGATTTTCAGTCAATACCAACTGTTACAGCTCCACTGACAACACAACTGTTTATATGGGGCACCCAAGAGTCTTAAAATGGAAAAACACTGAATTTCATTGCCTCTCTCCTACAGCCTGACCTTCAGTCAGTTTACAGAGGCACCAACATCATATAATCCACAATACCATATGCTGCTTTCTCTCTTAGCTTATGATTAAGTCACACTTTTAAAAGCGGAAAAACTTTTGATATGGATATGCCACTCTTCCTGCTTCTGAAATTCAAGCATTTCCATTTTAGACTTTTCTGGTCTTTTCATCCCATTCCAGTGTCTACTTCAACTTTTTAGCAAGGTGATTGTTTTCTGAGGACCTTAACTAAAGACATTTCCTGCTCATATTCGGATGACTAGTTCATTAATATTCCTATGCCCTTCACAGAAAGTTGTTTTTATGTTCTAATCATCTTTCCAGAGGCCAAAAACATAAACCAGGTCATTATGAGTTAATTCAAACCAATGTCCAATGACCTTCTAATTTTCATTTCACACTTGATAGCCTTAGTGTCAGCTTTTGGCAACAGTTCTACTGAAATACTCTTATCAGATATTTTGGGGAGTTTTTTCATCTTTTTGAAACCATGCCTAATCAAGAGGGCAGCAGCACAAACACACAGACCATTTAATAGGAAAATGCCTGGAAGTTGCAACTGTCTTCAATTTAAACATCTCTGCTCTAAAGCTTCTCTAGGATTTGTGCTGACTAAATGCAGGACAGAAAAATTTCAATAAAGATTTAGGCTTAAATTCCACCTGGAACATACTTCCAGTTCTGGTTACCTGCAGGATATGCTAAGGAGCAAAACCACCACAAAAAAAAGGATTGCATTTATGGCCTACATGGGTGGTAAGCACGGACCATACAAGGACTTTCAGACTCCAAGTTTTGGTACCTACTGAAAAGAATTGTTCTTGTGAGTTTGGAATTAGTGTTTGAAGAAATTATTAGTGCACTCTGCCACTATAGGATTTTATTTTCCTTCTGTTAAATTGGGCAGTAAAATTTCCCTTCCCAAAAGAACTTTATGATTAATGAGTGCCATACTCCTCAAACAAGCATGCATTCTGTTCTATTTGGAAAGAATAAAATTCTACTTTTGTGGTGTTTCTCCTCGAGAATCCTTATATTTCAAGGAGATCTAATTACATATTTTTTGATTTTGGTGTACTAAATAGTGTTTGACTGAAAAAATTTACATTTTTGATGTATACTTTGATCTTTACCTCCAGATTTAGAATAGTATGTTCATTTTGGTTGTGGAGGGTTTTTTGTTTGGTGGGTTGGTTGGTTGGTTGGTTGGTTGGTGGGTTGGTTGGTGGGTTCTTTGGTTGGTGGGTTGGTTGTTTGGTGGGTTGTTTGGTGGGTTGGTTGGTTGGTTGGTTGGTGGATTGGTTGGCGGGTTGGTTGGTGGGTTGGTTGGTGGATTGGTTGGCGGGTTGGTTGGTGGGTTGGTTGGTGGATTGGTTGGCGGGTTGGTTGGTGGGTTGGTTGGTGGATTGGTTGGCGGGTTGGTTGGTGGGTTGGTTGGTGGATTGGTTGGCGGGTTGGTTGGTGGGTTGGTTGGTGGATTGGTTGGCGGGTTGGTTGGTGGGTTGGTTGGTGGATTGGTTGGCGGGTTGGTTGGTGGGTTGGTTGGTGGATTGGTTGGCGGGTTGGTTGGTGGGTTGGTTGGTGGATTGGTTGGCGGGTTGGTTGGTGGGTTGGTTGGTGGATTGGTTGGCGGGTTGGTTGGTGGGTTGGTTGGTGGATTGGTTGGCGGGTTGGTTGGTGGGTTGGTTGGTGGATTAGTTGGTTGGTTGTTTGGCTGGTGGGCTGGTTGGTTGGAGGGTTGGTTAGGGATTTTTTGTCTTTTTCTTTTTAGCGTCTTTTTTTTTGTTTGGTTGGTTTCATTTTTTTCTGTCCCAATCTCACAACAGGTTAGAGAGATGGAAAGGTTTCTTTCCCTCAGCTGTGTATATCTGATGGATTAACCCTCTGCTCTCTGGGTTTCAGAGTGAACCTTCAGAGTTCAGGAGCTGTGCATTCCTAGCCTGTCTCAGCAATACTTTATGATACCACATTTCAATTCTTGAGAAAAACTAGGAATATCCAGGAAGTGTGTGCAAGTTTGTTGGTTTTTACTACAAATGATCAAAATTATGTGAACCATCCTGTGATGAATGGATACATGAACAGTTTGCCAAGTCAGACACAAATCCTCCTAAGATACTAAAGAAGATTTAGCCCACCCCCTAAATTATCCAAATGAGGAGGTTGGACCAAGGCACTCACAGTCCCTCTTGACGATGCATAAACCCAGTGCTCTCAGATGCAGAATTTAAAACCCGGTGTTTTTGCAGTGTTTAGACAACTTCTGCTAATCTAAAAATAAAGGGCTGTTACAGTTCTCTGAAGACTGTACTGAAATTTGTCAGTTATTTAAAATATAACTCATCTCACTTCTTTATTCCTTATTTTATAATATTCCTACCCAAGTCACTCCCAAAACAACAGATTAAATTTTGTTTTCATTAATTCTATCCTTACAATTCTAGGCAAATCTTTAATTATTCAGTGATGTCTGTCATTTCTCCTAGGTTTCAGATTCATATGACTAAAAATGGTGGATTGGGATGGTTTGAGTCTGAGGCTCCTTGAGGATTTTATTTTCCCTGAACACAAGGGGGGATTCTGTTGTATCTAGAAATCATCATGTCATCTCAAAGAGACAAATTCATGATTTATTACATAATGATACCCAAGTAAGCTGTTCATACAAATTTAATTACTGCTTACAAGCATAACATGAATCAGTGCATTGGCTTGATACTACTGTGTTGTTTGATTTTTTTCCTGTTTAAGCACAGACTACATTACTTAATTTTTGACTGACACTCTTGTGGGATGAAGTTACACTAAGGCTCTACATAATTATTTCACTACCACTTTTACATTCTGTATTTTTTCCAATTTCATTTTTTTCTTTTAGTCTAACAGTCTTTAGATTGCTGTATCTAACTACTGCCATGTCTCTGAGGAAACAAAGGGGTTTCTGTGTTTATAGAATTTTGAACCTTTCCTCTATTCTGTGTAATTCTTTCTTTTCTGCTGTTTGAAATCTTGGATCTCATTATTAATTCATAATTAATTTCAACACTAATCTGAAAAATACTTTGAGAAGTGCTTCACTGACTCATATAGATCTCTCATGATATAGCCTCAAGGGCATATATATAAATGAACAATATTAACATGAAGGTTATTTGATGCAAAAGTTTGGACACAACTACTGCAAATGTTATGTATTAATAGTCTACTACTCAGATTTAGATTCAAGATCAGAGGCAGAAGAACTGAAAGTTCACTTGAAAAAACTTCAAGATGAAAGTATGCAGCTGTCAAAAAAAAATAACCCCCATTTCTGTTTAGCATCCAATTCTACCCCCCTCCCCCCCGTCCTCCCCCCCCATCATCCTAAAATTAGGGAACCAGCGTGCCATGATGAATTAACCCTGTGGGTGGAATTCTAATTAAAAAACATGGAATAGTGCAAATTATTCTTTGGCCTTTCTCTACAGAGTGTAATGCTTTGTAAAGTGTAGCTTGCTCTAAAGTTGTGTTTTGCTTTTGATCACTGATACATATTCAAAAACCAGGATATAAACCAAGACCATAACATCACCAGCACAGGTCTCAAACCCGAACTTACTTTAAGCAAATACATTCCAAATTCCCCTTTTCCTCCTTCGGCAATTTACGTAACCCATCCATTTGCATTGGGCAAGACTTCACAGAAATACTGTTTTCAGGAAAGTATTTGAATGAATAGAGAGTTGTGGAAGTTTTTTTGCAAACAACAAAGTATAGAAAACATAAAAATTAGAGAAATCAGCTTTCTAAATGTGTTCACTCACTATGATTCAAGTTCTATCCATATATGTGCTTTACTGAGGTTTTTTTTTTTATTAACAGACGTACTTGGCATGTCTTGATAAACTCTGTAACCAAATAGACTAAATCATGGACTTGCTCATTTTTACATAAAGCACCTATTCCTAGTTCCTCTAAGGCACTAATATTTAATGTACAGCCTAGCAGAGTTTCTAAGTATAAATTCCTAATTTCAGAGGGATGCATAAAGCCATATATATCTCAGAACCCATTCTGCTTTAATTTAGATACCTTTTGCCTATGTATCATATCCAATAGTGATGTTCAGGAAAAGAAAATACCCACAAAAGAACCATGTACTTTAAAAACAATAGGAACAGAGTGACATGAAACTAAATCATAGATTTACACTTTTAAGATATAAACACCAAGCTTTATGGTCAATAAAGCACCATGAGTTCATGTCTTTGAAAACTATTGTGTTAAATTAATGAAACATACATTTCTCTGCATGTGACACATGAAGAACAAGTTCCTCTACAGTGCAAAGGTTCTTCTGTCTGCTGCCTTATGTTAACTGTGAGGTGGCTTATTTAAATAAAAGGTTGGGGTTTGGGTTCCATCAGACTTCCCTGTGAATGATAAGGCTGCAGCACAACAGTGAGCATTTAGGTCTCAAGATATCAATATTTCCTTCAAGGAGATTTGAAGTAAACAGTGCATTCACAAGAGATTTATTAATTTAAAATCATTTATAATTATTCCATTTTGGAATAATTTAGTATACATAGAAGCAGTAATTATTTGAGAGATTTTTCATTATAAAACCTCTGAACTCTCTTTCACGCCTCTAGAATGTGAAAAGTCCCTGCTTTCTTGTGCTCTGTGGATAAGGAATTTTCAGGAGTCCTCTATGCTCATTTTCTCCCAGGCTGAGGAAGCAGATGGCTTAAATCTACTTCTTTATAAAAATCTCAATTCTTTGCAGCTTATTGCTCATTAGGTTTAGTATGGCAAAACTAGTACCATTAACTAGGACTGAAATGAGGAATTGCTTGAGACTACTTTGCTGTTTGTGGAAAGATTCTTACTGCTGTGCTACTAAGATATTAATTTGATTCTTCATTAATTATAAGACAGCACATTTCTTCTTTTATACTATGGTGACAATAGAATAAAATGCTGTTTGGGATGAATAACAGCAGAATACTGAATTTTTAAAACACCTCTTATGGGAGTACTGTAGGAGGGAATGTAAACTGTGATGGAACTGCCATATGGTGAGCTCTTAGTGCCAGCATTAACTGAATCCCTCAAAGCAGCATTTTGCTCTTAAACAATAGGGAAAGAAAAGAAAACCTGCTTGTATGGAGAAAGAAAAGCCAACACCAATTCATGTCAGAAGTGATCTCAGTAGAGGTTATCTATAGTGATATCAAACCTTCTTTTCTGAGGAAACTACCCTTGAAAGTACTTACTGTCCTGAGTATTAGGTCTGGGCAGATGCTGCCAGGCAGTGAAGGATTTCATTCCTACAGCCTGCAGAGCTTTTGCTTTGCTTCCAGCCCTTGCTGCTCCATTGCCTTCTCTCACCCAGCTAAGAAAGCAGCGCCTCAGCAGCTCTTCCACAGAGGCTCCCCGGGGCTCTGACCCGGCCATTCCCCTCTCTCTGTCGTGGCCACATTCTGCAAGGTCAGAAGTAAAGACACATTCAGTCTCTCCCTCGCAATGCCAGACCCATAGAAGAGCATCAATTATCCCTGTGCACATTATGGAAAGCACTGATGTCCTGGAATGCATCCTGTGCTACACAGAAACTTCACTATGCCACTACAGCACTGCATTTCTGTAATACGTGTCCTCGGCAAACATCTGGCTGCAAAACAAGAGAGTTAGTCATCCCCCATTAAACCTAACTGAGCAGAACAAGGTCCCTCTGAGCTCTTCTGGGCATGAAAGAAATTCAAATGATTCTGTGAAGGCCTGACCTTGCTGTCCCATTGAGTTTATACAGAAAAATTTCGTAGACTCCAGAAGAGTTTTATCCAGCTCTTGATAAAATCATAGATTTCTTTTTTTTTAAAGTGCACCTGTTTTAGGCACTATCCTTAAATGTATCTGCCACTGGGAACACTGAACCAAGAAATGATTGTAGTATTTCTTAAGCCTCAGGGTGGGCAAGTGCATTTAATTTTCCCCATTACAGAGTAGAATACACCAGAACCCCTCCAGCATTTTCAAAACATGGGGCAATACAGTACTGCTTCTTTGAGAGCTCCCTGCAAAATCAATGTCTGCTTCAGATACATCAAGAAAAGAATCAGTTGCCAGTTCTAATTTTCTCCAAATCAAAAGACTGTGACGTACAGGAATTCTAAGTCTTCTTTAAAAGAAAATTATTCTACTGCTACCTTACACCTGTCTGATTTGTATTAAGAAAGTTATATAATGGAAAACTTAAAATATACATTACATGATGATTTATAGAAAGGTGTTATTAAGAAAGTTTGCTTTACAGGGATAATGAAGGCAGTGCCATCTGCTCCAAAAAGCAAGACACTGAAAAAAAGCCTATTAGGGCTCATATTCAACATACACTAGACACAAATGAACAGCTCTCAGATTCATCCATTTTAGTCATCTAGAAAAATATTGGATATTCCATACTAGAGGCTTCATTCATACAATTTTTATCAGTATTGCATGAATGATGAAAATGTGGAGAAATATACAAAAAAGAGAACTATTTCTCTTTAAAATCATCTTTTCTGCAGGAGACGGGAAGGCTGAGATTTCTTGAATAATGAAAAACAAACCAAAAAAAGCCTTACAAAATTTTTCAGAACTGTTTTCTTTAACTTAAAGACAGGTAATTAAGGTTTAATTTGGATACCCAGTATCAAGCTTCATGAGTCCAATAAACTGGAATGTTAGGTATCTTGAGAAAAGCCAATCCAACGACATTTCTGTTCTGACCCGAGGCTGAGAGAGAAACTAGATAGAATTAGGCTATTTAACTGAATACTTCAGAATTTTGAAGGAGTGTTGGTTTGGCATTAGGGGATCCTGTATTACAGGAAGTGTTTCATGCATCTGTATTCATGCCAAAGTTTTTTCTGTATACTACATCTGTCTTCTTACGACAAGATCAGCTCTGTGAATGCCTGGAGACCTCGGAAATGAAATAAATTTCATTTTATTCAGAACAAGGCAATAAGAAGAGAGAAGGGTTTAGAAAACCTACTGTTGTGGGAAGGATCAAGAAAAGTAGAAATGTCCTAAATGTAATAAGTTTTTGCCATTCGCTAGACATTTGTGAGCTTGTGTTTTTAACAAAAATTGGTCTTTCACATAAACAGCCACCATTAGACAAAATTAATTTTTTTATCCAGATTTCTTTCCTGTTCTTGATGTGGGCATTTCCCCACCCAGAGTCTGTTCAAAAGGAAATTTTCAGTCTCACGGTCTCAGGGGTCTGTGACAGATGATCAGAGCCAGCCCCAGGGCAGACAGTTCTGCTCCCACAGTGCCAAACAGCTGGGCCAGCAGGGTTTTTCAAACTGTGTCTCCAAACCCATCTGGGAAGAGAGAAGAATTCGAACTGCGTTATGAAGGAAAACAATTAAATAAAAAGCAGGAACAATTGAAAGCAGTGACTCAGCTCCCTGGGCCAGGGCGAGGCATTTCAGGGTGAAGAGGGTGCAGTTTCTCCCTGAGCTCCCTCCCTGAGCCAGCAGCTGCTGACTTCTGTTACCTGCTGGTGGCTTGCTAGGGATTTTCTACTTCAGGGGACTGAGTGTGCATTGTGGCAGCCAGAAATTACACCTGGTTTTGACTCTACTGTGCTAAAAACACTCCTGTCCTGACTCTAAATACCGCAGGGAGACATGTAAACCAGGATCTGGGCTTTCAGAAGCTGTGTGAAGTCCCAGTGTAAAGCAGCAGGTGGTGTGGCCAGTAGGGCAGAACCAACGACAGGAACTGTTCTGCTTTTGGTGGATGTGGAAGAGGAAAGTGGCTCAGTGTTCTTGCTGAAGTCCCTGGACTTTCACAGCCCCTTTTCCTGTCCCTGTTTGCACAGCCACAGAAATTGCCTGCTTAGCCTTGTAGGCTCTCTGATGACTAAGAAGAAAAGCTGACCTCTGAGGCAACCAGCATTTTTGACAGAGCTGGGCAATATTTGGGGGTCTGTTGGTTCACATGAGCCAGGAACACAAGGAATAAGTCCACCAAAATCAAAACAGAAAATTAAGCTTATGAGAGAATTGATCCTGAAGGAAGATGGGAGGAACAGAATTTATCTAGTTGGAAGAGGGAATTCTGTTTTCTACCCATTTCTGATAATTTCTTTTCTTTCTAGAATTCAAAACTCACATGAGCTTTGAGGGAAGGATAAATAAAGGTAATGCATGGAAACTAAAACTGAGAAAACATTTCTGTAAACTCCTCAACTGGAAACTGCTGGGTATAGGACCATTCTAATCTGAACAGACTTACAGGAGCTTGTTTCATTTAGGAAAATAAGCTGCAATTCATAATCATTTCCAAATGCATTAAACAGTCAGCACTTTCCCGAAGTGCACATTTATTTTAGAAAGATCAGCAAACTGTAGAGTGAAATCAATCAGCTACCTGCCTTACAATATTTTATGTTTTCTGCCACTGAGAATAACAGGCTACCAGTTATTAGGATTGTTTTTCTTCTGAGTGATGAGGAAAACTTCTGTGTACAGAGTAAGTGATGAATACATTCTGATACAATGCTCCACATTCTCATTGAAGTAATAGAAATAATAGGATTTACAAAACTGACACTGGTTCAAGACAACCAAGAGTTTTGTGTAAAGGCTGTTTTTTCATGACCTGTTTTTCACTTTGATAGTGTGCATGCACTCAGGTATACATACCAGCACCTAAGCCTCAGACACATATTTATTTTTAATTACTTTGATACAGCTGTGAATATTACAGACCTGCTGGATAAGAAATTCCAAATACTTGCCAAATCCCAGTGATTTAATCAGGAAGGAAGTTCAGTCTCTGAATCAAGTGCATGGCTATAAACACATTATCTTCTTGATTTTAATGAAGAGAAATAAATAAGCTCCTCCTCAGCTTGTATGAGCTTATACTGTATATTGCCTTCCTCCAAACTATACCTCATGGTTGAGCAGGGAGGATTTTGGTCTAATGTCCCTTTTTAACTTTTGGAGTTTAAATCAAATCCCTTCAGCCTTTCAGTAATAGAAGTGAAACAAAATATTTTAAGAAATGGTTATTTCATTTTTATCTATAAATAGCAAAACATTATGGAAAAAAAAAAGCAATTGAAACTCAAATTTCTCTCAATGGGAACTGCTCAGAATTTCAAAACAAGGGGAGAAAAGTGGAAGAGCTGCACGTTTGTGATAAACACTATAACAGCAAATCAAATTTCTACCTAATTCTACTAAATTCATAGTGTCATTCTAGAAACAAACTCTATATCCTGTTTCCCTGACACTGCAGTCAGTGGTTAAACACAAGAACAAGTTCAGACTGAAAGCAATTTAAAAAGCAAAGTTCATTTGTCTTGTAAAATGCAAAGTTCAGTTCTCATAATTCAAATGGCTTCAGACAATGCTGATGCCTTGCGCTTTCTGCAGGCCAGGCAGAGATAGAAAAGATTCTGTGGGCTGACTCTATTAATCATAACTTCTAAAGAAATGAAAAACATGCGCTTGAATATTCTGCTGCGATTCCCTGCATTTATTCTTCTGACAATTGTTTTTCTTGAGAAACCATTTATAAAGCTCTAATTATTCACAGTTCCATTTATAAAGTGAGTCTGAGGCTCTGCAATGGCTAGTCCTTTTTATCATTTCGTGATAACCATTGCACCATTTCATCAGGCATCGCACAAAAAGCAGAAGAGCCCTCTGCTCACAAAGTCAGGAGCTAAATGTTCCTGACCCTGAAATAAATAAAACAAATGGAGGACTGCCAAAAAATACTGTCTAAACACTCCAAGGAAAGCTCTGTATGCTGCTCCTTTTTGTCCTAGTCAGGTCAATCCTATTGACACGGAAAAGTGTTTGGAGCCCACCCACCTGCTCAGTTTCTTCAGCAATTCTTCAGTGAAAACATATCCAAGTTTATCAGAGGCCCCAAGTACCATCACACTGCGATCTGAACATTATAAATGTGACTAAGGAAAGCTTTTGCTTACACTAACTGGGGCAGGAAAGGTATTCAGCCCCAGAGAGCTGCCTGCAAATCCCTTCAGAGTGCAGAAAACCATCAGGAATCCCACAGCAACATTTCCGTAGGGTGAAGCATTTACCTCAAGAGCTTGAGAGCCCCTCTGTCACGACGCTGTGCCCTCACTGACATTTATTAAAATAGCCTGCAATATCATCTCTTGCCTTAAAAATAATTTATTATGAAGCTAAGGCTCTGCCAAGGGCCTTCAGGCTATCTTCAGCATATTTTTAAAAGCAATTTCCAAAGTAATATATATGGAAGAAATGCTCTCAAAAGCACAAAGAAAGCAAACAGCACTTCTTTACCCCAGCTGAGCACTGAGGCAGAGCGCTCAGACCTTTGGGCTTAGCACACTCACAGGGGCCAGGAGGTGTTGGTTTGGGCACCACCAGCGGGTACAGGAGCCACTCCTCCACTCTGGAAAGTGCTTTAATCCCAAGTGTTCTGCTCTTCCTCCATCTGTGTCTTCTTCAAAAGCAGGGCTCAAAAACACCTAGTTTGGAAGAAAGAAGATAAGCTTTCACCTAAGGGCATCTTGCCAGAGTCTGGGGGTATTTTATTGATGCCAGAGGGGAGGTGAGTTCTCAGTGGGGCACTGACTTTCCAACCCTCTGTATCCTTGCACAGGAGCTCCCAGGATCCTCCTTGGGGCACATACCTGGCCCCTGGGGACCCCATCCCGAGGTGCCATGCCCTCCACTGGGCACTAAGCAAGAAACTGGGGTACAGCTGACTGTGTTAAGGAGACTTGTTACTCATCCCATTTCATTAAGGTCATTTTTTTACACTGAAAAATTATCATTATGTAATTTAGATGCATTAACTTTTGGCTTTTACTCCAACGTCTCTGAAATGGAATGGCTACAGTGCTATAGATGAAGGGACTATTAGCTCAGATTAAAGAGTGAACTTGGCAGGTACAGCACCTACACAGGATGAATTTTTATTCTGAGGCTCGAGCGACAGCGAAAACTCTCACTTGGCCAAAGGTGGTCCTGTCAGATGACATCATGTCAGAGAGCACTGAACAGCCACCGAATGCTCTGTGACAGTGTGTAGCCACACTGGCACAGCAGCAAAAAGTCATCCCACAAACGGGAACATCCCGAAGTGGTCTGAGCGGGAGCAGGTGTCCTGGAGTGTCATTGGCACTTCACAGCCCTTTTGTTCCTTCAGACTGATCTGCCCAGAATTAGCAACTCCTACTGGCACACTGCAGCTGATAGGTGCCCCTGCATCTGCCGTGCCTATCAGCCCCAGATCACTCTCAGCCTTGGGAACCAGCTTCTTCCTTTCCTCTCTAACAGGCTAGCTGGCAAGTTGGGCTGAATTTTCTACTGGTTTCTATTTTCACATTTTAAAATAATTAGTAATACACATCACATCCCATTTCCCCTAATATTCTTTTTAACCTGCTTTGAAACAGAGCACTCAAAGGATCTCGTAGCAAATGTAGTTGAACATTCAAGATCTCAAACAGAGGGAGAGGAACGAAAAATAAATCTCAATTTATGGTCTAAATCAAGTTTTCCATCTAGACTCAATTCTATTTCCATTTCAACCTTTATGTGAAAAGAAATAGGACTCATTTTGAAACATTAAAAGAGAGAGACATGGGCCTCTGGATATTTTTTGCCTGCATTCAACTCTGATAAGCCTATTAGATAATGCCAAGCTAAGAGTCAAAGCACAATTCCAATACACCTTTTAAAACTGTAGACTATGTGCTTTGATTTAAATCTCCAGGTTAAAGTGCCTTTAGATACAATATTTAAGCTTTTTTCACATCCTGTTAACCCAGTTCCCCAGAAAAAAACATGGAACACAGAGCAAAGAAGAATTAATTTGTAAATTTGCTTTAGTAAACATCAATCTATTTTTCAAGAGAAAGAACAAAAGTGTATAAATTCTACTACAAGAGATCTGTCAGGGAATAAAGAGTTTTTCTCTATCACAGAATGAGTTAGCAATGAGATTAAATTTAGAAATACAGGGCCATGTTTTACAGTTAATATTACAGAGGAAAAACAAAAACTGAAATGTTACAAAAACAGAGTTACCAAAAATAAGTATGAAAACAAAAATCACCAGGAACACCTAGCAAAAATTGTTCATCAGATTTCTGCCAATATGGCTAGTGCTTAAAATAGAAATATTATTTTGTTTCAATTTCTTCATGCCAAAATGTCTTGTTATTATTTTTATTTTTGTTTAAATTTAACTCACTGGTAGAGAGGATACTGAAGAGTTGGCTCTTTTCTCTGTGCTGTGGCCAAAGCTTTGATTAGAGCGAATTTGTCACGAGCTGTGGGGGAACTCAGAGTGAACCCTCGAGGAACAGCAGGATGCAGTGCCAAGCTAAACCTGCTGGGCTTGAGAAATGGAAAGCAGCCTTAAATCTGCTCAGCTCCATCAGGAAAACCGGGCAAAGCAAGTCTGCTCAGTCTCCAGACAACAGGGATAGTCCCACGTGAAGAACTTCCCTTTTCTGATGTTACATTTGTTTTTGGGAGAAGATACCTGGTAGTTGTTAAACCTTGAGTTCCACATAAGAAAACAACTGAAATCCATCCCAAAAAAGATTAGGCAAATCATCTACTGCTTTCAAGTAGCTATAAACCAGTGTGTGTCAGCAACTCAGTAAGCCATTAAATAAACTTGTTCCCAGGCTTGAATTCCTCAAGGTCCCATTTAAAAGAAATTAGGAGCTTTTTATATGCAGAAAACTCTAACGTGCATGCTAAAATAATATCTCAAAAATTATATAAATTCAGAAGCGGTTGGTTGACTAAAACAGCTTTGCCAACAATGTGTTTATAAATGTATTGGTTGTTATTAGAAAGTACTAGAGCTATTACAAAAGTATACAAATGCATTAATAAATCATAGCAATTACACAGCGTTTTACATCTTTACAGTGCCTTGCAGAAGTGTAGTACACAAATATATTTCATTATTGGACTTTAATTGTTTAGTTCGATGCTTTTCCTCCCACTGGGGTGGCAAGCCTCACAACTGGATAGTCCCTCAGACTCATCCCCCTTTTTCCAGCTCATATTAAGACACTTAGTTAAACAGGAAAGGCATTTTCAGGCTGGGGCAGAAGTTTCTTTGTAAAATAGGGAACTTAAAAATTTTAAAAACTGTAAATCAATTTCAGGTTGAAATCTATCAAACTTCCATTTGGGAAACAAAAAAATTCCCTGAACCTCTTCTACTAATGCCTAGAGTAAGTTCCTTCCAAATTTTTTTAAGTAAATATTTGTGTTCATGACATGCAAAGAACAGCTTTTTTGCTATAACTCTTCTGAAATATCCCATTTAACACAAAGGATTAAAAAATATGAGGTGTCTATTGACAAGAAATAAAAATTACACCGCTTAACCTTTATTTACAATAGACATCCTCTCAGAGAGACGAATGCCAGATGAATGCTACATTTACTCAAGAAATATTTTTTCTGTGAGTGGAATTTTCAGAGAATCTTAGCTCCATACAATCCCATTCTGGAAAAGATAAGCCTTGTCTTATGTTCTTAACCCCTTAAACAAAACTTGTTTGGAAATTGTTGTTCATGATAAATCTTCAGTTTCTCAGAAATGAATAGGAATCAAAGAACATTTGATTCCAACTCCAGGAGACATTTGGCTTGGACTCCATCTGGGATTGCTCGATGTCAGCAAAGAAGAAGCAGAATAAACCTGGAGGAAAGCTCACTGAAGTTCTGAACCAGCTCGAGACAGAATAGGGTCAGTGCAGAGACCTCTGACAAAATGAATCTGGCTGAGAAAGCACGAAATCTCCTAAGGGATCAGGCATGAATAAACCTAACCAAATAAGGGGTTATCTTCACAACTCTTTTGCTCTTTCCAATGCAAATTCTTGGCAAACAAAACGATACAAATCCAAACAGAATCATCTTAGAACAGCTGTGACATGTTTCTTTACCTTGACTGCAAGCTGAAATAAAAAGGCTCTTCAGTGTAAAGAATAACCAATATGAGATGAAATGCTGACAACAGAGGTTTTCACACTCAATGGAAAAAACCATACATATTCTCTAAGTCTCACTGCAATTTAAGTAGTTTGACTTTACACTCTGGATTTGTAACTGTGATAGGGGAAGTAGCTCCGAATTTCACAACCAGCTGCCTTGGAATCCAAGTATAAAAATGTTTGGTTTTTTTATTTACTTCAGAACTTCATTGTCTACAGCCCACACAGGCCCATCAACATATGAAATGTCAAATGTAAAATAAACCTCCATAAATGAAAACACTAGGATAGCCATAAATATATATCATCACCACCCCTCCTTTTCTCAGAAAACTCTGGGATGTACTGAAATATAGACAAAAATAGCTACAAGCTTGAACTTGATAAAAATTTCATCAGAACTGAGAATTCATTCTATTCCACGAAACAGCAAGATTCCTGTTGAGTGTAATGGGATCATTTCAAAGAACATGAAAAATAGGATCCTGTGTCCCATCTTACTGTAAATTGCCCACGTGTAAACTTAGATTATATTCTCACAGACAGACCTGTCTAGATCAATCTTTTTTGAATTTGTGAAAAGTAGACTGAAGGATTGGAGACTTCTCAGCTATACAGAACTCCCTCACAACCTCTCCTGAGATTCCAGACATAGACTGTAGATGCTCTCACCTTCTTTTTGTTATACCTGTTTGATCAGTTTGCCTTTGATGACCCAAATGCTACAAAGCTTCCTGTCATATACTGGTAACAGCAGAAGTGCTTTTGAAGAGAGAAAAATATCTTTGCACAGCAACAGCAGCACCCAAGGTTTTTAAAATGGTTGTAGAGGTTTTCCCCCTGGGGCAGTGGGAGCTTATGGGTGACATCCCTTGCCTTCCCCATCTCTGACCCAACAGCAAACACTTGCAGTACTCCACTGATCTGCCAGCTCAAATATGAAGAAAACAAACCAATTCCCTTCGGTTATTTAGTGCTAGTATAATCAAACCCAATGTCCTTTTATCTCATGGAGAAATGCACTGAATAAGACTTGTGCCATTATTACAAACTGCCCAAGTTCATAATTGCCATTTAACAAATTCCCTTTCCTACTTCTAGCTATGAGGTATCTACTTATTGCAATTTAAGTGAACTTACTCTTCCTGCCTGCTGCTACATCAATCTTCCAGCTAAATTGTACTTTTGCTTAATTTGAAGAACTCCACTGATACCAGGTGCTAGGATAAGGAAGGCTTATTCATCCTGGAGGTACAAGACTGTCTGAGAAATTGTAAAAGACACCAGAAAAGGTTAAATGCAATCAAAAGAGTAAAGTGGAGAGTAGGGTAGGAGGAAGACTGAAAAATAAAGGATGATAGAAAACCAGACAAGGACTACAGGACTCAAAAAGAGACCCAGCACTCCTTACATCAATGCTTAGGCTGTGAGAAAGCAACTCAGTGCTTCTCTAAAAGACTTGCTCCCCAAGGATTCTCAGTTCCTGACCAGGGACCTGTGCAGTGCTTTTCTGACACACTCCATGCTGTGTTTCTCTTCCAAGTGCCAGCTGCCCAAGGGTTAATATTTTCACATTTCCAAGACTCCACTTGGGTGCATACATCTGAAGAGGGTTGAAGGGAGAAGAAGTCAGTAGCAGATTATGAAAATACAAAGCCTACATCTCTAAGGTGACAGGTCATATTTTACTGAACAACAGAATAAGCTTCAATGGCAGATGCTTTCAGCTCATACTAGAATCTACTTGCTTTATTTTTATCCATACCAGACAGTAGCGACTAATTTTTGGAGTTCTTAGGCAGATAATGTTGCTGACGAGCTGAATATTAATCTAGACAATTAAATGACAAATATGATGGGAACATGCAAGTCTGAGTTGATATGTCTCAGGCTGGCTTTCTCTGATTTTAGGATTAAATAAACTTGTTCCCTAAATAAACTGCCCTAAGCTTAATAAACCATTTATATCTGCACTATTCGCAATCAGAGACATCAAAACTCATTAATCCTTGTTACGTAAAAAAACCCTCCCTGTCAATTCCTTGCTGGTGTTGAAAAGCAAGGTCAGCAAAAGCGTTGTTGAGCATCCATGCACCTGTGCAATAGACTATAGTAGGAATTCTACTGACTCTTACAAAAGGCAGTGATTTATGGGACAGCTGGGGTCGAGGAAAAAACATATAGAGAAAAATATTAAAAGGTCTTTCAGAAGATATCAGATATTTTTTCCTGTTTAGATTTTTAATACATGCTTATCTTGTTCATACTATCTTGATAATTGATACCCTACATACTATTCTTGATTTGTACAACACTGTTTATTTAAACTCAAGCACACACAACATAGGTGTTTATCACATAAACTCAGTGCTGAGTAATTGGACTGATGCTGGCCCCAATCCAGAGCCTTTCCTTGATCCTCCTGAATCCTGCTTCTTTTATATTTAATTTAGCTAAAGTCTAGCACTGGATCTCAGCTGTCAGCAGCAAGTAAGAGCTGCAAGACAGAAAAAGGCAATCCCTTCACGTGGCTGTGTGACAGCTCCTGGTGCCAAGTGAAAGCAGCTTTTCCAGCACGGTCTGACAGTGCAGGGAGAGCTTAGTGGGACAAACTGCTCAGCTCCGAGCTGGAACGGGGAGCACTGACAGCCCACAGGGAACAAGGAGCAGGCTCAGGTCTCAGTGCAGACATTGAACAGGACCCCGTGGGTGCTGTGCCAGCACTGCCACACAGAGCACCCATGAACTCCGCAACACCAAATCACCTCCCTTTGAGTTAAGAAGGAAGGGACACCCAGAACATCAGTAATGTTTAATAACGTAAGAAATGGCCTTCAGAAACCAGTGTTTAGTGGTTTTTTAGCCTGAATTTCTGATGAATTTCATGTTACTCCACCACCCCCCTCTGACCTCATTTTTGACCATAGCAAAGTGCAAAATATCCCAAATTACAGATTACATAGGAAAGTGAGTAACACTGGCTCATGTTTGGATGGGAATTTAATTGAACCTGGGGACACCAGAACTACACATCTCATTCATCAGTACCATTTTGCTGAAAAAGAAATAAAAAAGAAGTTTTCTGACAGGGAATTCCATGAAGCCAACAGAACCAGTAGCGCTTATTCAGCCCAAAAGAACATTTAAGAGACCTGTCAGCCTGACACACAAGTGCCTTGGTTATAAGCACATCAGGAAATGAGAAGAAATGCCCAAGTGTCCATAGACTTTACTTCGAAATTACAAGCTTATCTACTGCTCTTTCAACTAATTTGTTTTCCATAACAAAACCGTATGTGATGAAAGCTGTCTTAAAAAGCACATCCATGGCAACAGCGAGCAGAGCAGCACGCTCGACTGCAGCAAGGCAGCCCCAGAAACAGCCGAGATTTGTCACTGAACAGGCTCAGGCTGCTTGCAGGGAGGGCTGAAAGCCACTCGGCCAGGGATGGTACTGCCCAAAAGGACCAGCAGAGCTCTCCTCACCTCTGGGAGCAGCCCGAAGGGTGCCCGTGCTCTCTCCCAGCAGCTCAGCTGGCAGGGAAACGCTGCGGTCTGTTCGTGCCTGCACAACGCCGATATTCAATCCCTACTTGAGAATAATTGGATTAAAGCTAAATAAAATTTGGAATGTATCCATAACGGTTCTGTTGCCAAGGAGGAATTACCAAGGCACACATGCAGGCTAGTGCTCTACTAATTGCTATGACATTGTCCAATAACTGAAGGTAAAAACATTAATAATGCTGATAAGAAGCATTCAAACCACTTGAGATTTAGCTCATAGTAAGGAGTGGCAGTCTAAATCTCTTACCATCAAGTAATTTCTTTTTTGCTGAGATTTTTTTTCTTTTAATAGAACATGCTTATTAATGTTCAAAAAGTTTATAGTCAAGGTTTATAAAAGTTATTTTTCTCAGTTTCAACTTCTGATTTTTATTGCTTCATGTCATTAAAAACAGCGACTTTTTTTTCTATCAAAAAAAGATAAGAACTGGGAAATACAGGAAAATATATAGAGAATAAAAAGGGTTATTTCAACCTGTCATGAACAGTGTCTGGTAAGAGCCTAAATTTTATTGTAAAATTTTTTTAAAGCACTTTAATGTGTCTAAGTGGCTAATGGATGCAGAGGTGAACAACCAATGCTGTGCTTCTCAAGCAAAATGAGGCACTTACATGGAAAGAATTCTTGCAATTGAAGGACAATTACTTTTCTAATATATTCTCCTTGGAGCAATAAGGTTACTCTAACAATCCTGAACACAGAAACCACTTGTTTTATCCTTTATTCCCTATTGAATTTAATTTGCTACATTCTGGCTTAAAGTAGCTAAAGAGGAAGGAGTTTCACATACAAGTTTTCAAGCAAATTACTTGTTCCGTGAAAAGAAATTTTCATTATGGCAGCAGTAAACATCTTGGTTCGTAAAAGCTTCCCAAGTCTCCACTTTTCAGTAAAATGCAGTTGGAATTATAAAGGAGACTTGTGAAAATGTAGGTTTTCCATAGTACTCTGCAGTGAAGTTCTCTATTATGCATTTGTCCTGCATACATCTTTGATTTAAACCCAAATCACATATATATTTATGTATGTTCCTTCCCTTCCTGCATTTATATTTTTGACAGAAGATGAATGACCTCTCTCTTTCTAGTTCCATCTTTTATTTTTAATGTTAAAGAAAATACAATAAAATAGCATGGTTGCATCTATTATTGGCTGTTTTCTTCCCTGTGAGATAGAAAATCATTGGCACCCACATCTGGAGTGCCACAGGACAAATTGAAAGCTTCTTAATGAAAAAACACTGGGAATGCACTTTTCCAGCCACCCAGCTGAAAAGATTTTTCAATCCAATCAATTATTAGAAATAGAGAGTTTGAAATATGGATCATTTCTGGTTGATTTCTAGCAAGAAATAGGAAACACGCTATGAGTATGCGATATTGAGACAAAACTGTGAATTTAGCTCTCTGATATCTCCTCCTGAATTTCCATACGTGGTCCAACACTATTTGCATTTTTCTGGTATTTTGTGCAGTCTGCCCCTAAGGGCATTAGAAAATTGGGATAAAATGACAGAGAAGTTGCCAAATTCTTTGCGATATTGCAGCAGAGGTTTTGACTCTGACCAAGTGAAAGGATAAAGCTGGGTATTAACAGCAGTTTTAGAAGTGTTTGCAGGTATATTCCTACCTGATCCACCAGCCAGTTTTTGGGAAAACAGCCCTGTTTGTTTCCAGAACCCTGAGTTTGAGCTTATACTCCTTTATACTGTCAAAGAAATCTTTAACCTTTAAATTTTTTTACACTTCTGTGAAGGAAACACTGAAGAATTAAAGTTTAGTTAATTGTTGTTGTTTGTTTGTTGTTGTTTTGATTTTTTTTTTAAGAAGAGAAATACAGAGGAACATGAAAAGGTATTTCTTACCCACCACCTGATATGATTTCAAATCACTGCAAGTTATTGAGGTTTGGCTTTAGAGGCCTGGAACTAAATAGAAGCAGCTGAATTGGAGCTCAGAATCATTATATCTGCAAGATATGAAAAGGTCTGACCAGTTTCTGCAGCTGGGCTGACCACAATTTACCCTTTTGCTCAAGCCCTAAAATATTCAGCAGTGTCCCAGAGTATGTTTTATGGTATCTATAAAACTTGGAACAAGTAACTACTGTTGACTGTTAGACTATAAAGAACTACACAGAATGAAGTCATCTAATACTTTTGTATTTACCAGTTCAGACTTCATATGCAAAGCCTTCAGTTTGTTATAGATTATAAATCTGCTAGATACACATAATGAATATATTCATGCATGGACATATAATTAAAAATTGAAAAGTGAGAGTATACTTTTGGCAGCCTCTTAAAATGAACGAAAAATTGACTTTCTGTTATATCGCTATTATCCTGCAGTCATACACACAGGCCAAATGTAGCCCTTTTTTAAAATCAATTTTGTTTGGCTGTATTCTGTTTCATATTTCAGATGGTCAGCTTAGAAAAAAAACCCCAAACAGATAGTTGGTGGTCACTGCCAAGATGGCAGTGGATAGACAAGAGCTTTTTTCTATTTTTTTCCTCTTTTACAGTTTCAAGCTTTCAGCATTTAAATCTGTCCCCCCCTGCCCCGTTCAGCACAGAAATCTGCTCACTACAGAAAACGCTTCTTTGGGAATACAAAATCAATTCCTGTCCAAAGTAGCCTGGGAAGAGTGTTAGTGCAAACCATAAGAACACTTTTGATTGAAGGACCCCTGTTAAGATTCAAGGGGAGCAGTATTTTTTTATCAGGTCTGCAAGTTTGATCGACTGTGTCCACTGATTTTAGGAGGTCATGGAAGTGCTAAAGGCTGAGCTGCCATGATCTGTGGACATGGCATTCAAAACCACTGGGCACTCATGAGTAAGTCCCCTACTGATTTCCTCATTCCTCTTACCATATGAAACTCCTCAGAAGTCACTTTTGCTTTTTTTAACTCTGATTTCTCTTATGTCTTTAATTGTTTTTTAACTGAAAACAAGGGGAATTCTACTCTTTGTTAGGTATCAAAAACTGAAACATTCTGATTTATTTAAAGATTTCCCTGTTTAGCCAAGGTATTTTGCCCAGCCAAAATGCAGATTTGCCTCCCCAAGTATAAGAACATGGCAAGTTTTTCTGCTTTTCTGGAAAGTATGACATTGTAAGAGCCATCAAAATTTATTCTTTTATAAAAGTCATTGAAAAGGCCCGGTAATTGACAAGAAAATTATTTCATGATCTCTTATTTTTGTTGGCAATTATAGCAATGGTAACTGCTTTCCTGAAAATCCACTTCTAGAACATAAGCAAGGAAAATTATTGAGATTACTTTAAGTCATATAAGTATATACGAAAACTTGTTTTCTGGAACTTCCTAACATCAAAAAACCTGCTTAGATTTCTAACCTACAACAATTCACTAATGAGAAATTGTGTTGAGTAGGGAAAAAAAATGAAATGCTTAGAAACCTTCAGGGTATTTTGGATTTTCTGAAGTCGGTGACAGTTAGAAACATTTTAAAGGAGACACATGACAGCACCTTAGCAGCACTGTCTTCAATAACCCAGCATGGAAACACGAGCGTGCTTGACAAAACAGCCACACTCTGGGTGATCATTAGACCCCCTACGGCTGCTCCATTTGGAGATTTTAGTGAATTTTTTTACAGTTTTCAATGACAATTACAAAGAAAAGGAAGTTATTCCAGGGCTATAACTGAGGACAAAATCCTGTCCTCTAAACTTTTGTGCTTATAAATATGCTAATCTTGCTATCATTTTGCCTTAAAAGGCAGCAGCCTTTCCTTCAGAGCTCCTGACAGACTTTGATGTGCTGCCCATTTAACTGGTTTAGATGGTATTTTAAACCAGAATTGAAGAGCATCAGACAACACTGTCACTGTCTTCAAAAAGAAGCTGTTATTGCTGTAACCAAAGTTTAATAACCGTGTGGGAGGGAGACAAGTTCAAAGCAGAGATGGGAAACTTGGGACCTCAGTAACATCTGGTGCCTTTTTCACAGGTTACCAGAGTTAAATTGCTCAGCGCTCTGGAGAAACGATTCTATTTACTTCAATATCCAAAGGTAATGCAAGCCACAGAGGATGACAGGAAGGTCAGGGATACTGATAAATCAACTATTTAGAACAGTCTATCTCTTTCTACAGTACCTATCAAAAACTTACCACAGCTCTTGGGCGGAAAAAGACAAGACATTTTTTCAAGTGCAAGGGTCATTTGCACTAAATACCCCTGACAAGCAAATTTATTCCAGCACGAATATTTACAACACCTGGCTGTCTGAAAGCAAACAGCTTTAAGAATAGGTAAATAAATCTTTAACTTAGTAAATTATATGGTTGGGAAGTTTTATATTTCTTCAGTGAGAACCAAATCTGCCCCAAGGACTAATGGGGGGAGTGAGATCCTTTCATTTGAGTCTAGGGAGCTTTAGATTAAACTCTTGATTTAAGTTTTTTTGGGTTTTGGTTTTGTTTTTTTTTTTTCAATAATATCCAGTATTTAGAATTTTCCATGGTGCTTAGGAAGTAGGATTCAAATGTATCATGGAAAAAAACAGTCCCCTCGCTTCAGAGATAATGGAAAAAAACCAAAAAACAACCCAAACACCTTTTTTCAAGTTATGCCTCTATTGCCAAAAACAATGAAAAATACAAATTGGGTTAGCTCAGGTCACTCAAACCCAGCCTCGTATCTTTATCTTTGTTTCTCAAGACAGAAAATTAATAACACTTGGTGCTTTCTATTTCTCCTATTGTGCTTTCTCTCCTCTCCCACTAAGGCAAGTCAGAGTTGATAATAAAAGCAGATAATAGAGAGAAAAGTGAGATGTTTTTCATATTTCTCTCACTCTCAGGTTGGAGAGTTTATTATTTTCATGCAGCCTCCTCCCCCATTTGTGGGCCTCTCATACAAGAGCAAACATTCAGCCTCAGGCTCTCAAACAGGCCCCAGGAGAAGGAGTGTGGATGATTCTCAGGCTTGATCCTTTCTCACAGCAGACAAAAGCCTTTTTATTTTTCTGATCATTCTTTATAGCAGTACTTGCCCAAGATTGCATTTTTGTCTCACTGACTCTCAGCTAGCACCAAGAAGCATCGTTCTTTTTCCTGGCCACTTCTAAAGCCAAATTGATTATGCTCAGCCTCTCCAAATTAGCCATTCAAATCTGATTGGTTGATTCTTCTGTTTCTATGCTTTCATCTACAGGGAAGTTTCACCTTCAAGAATTTGGTCCAGCTGACTGAGCCAAGCATTCTTCCTAATTAGTTTACATTTCTGTTTCTGATTATAAAACCACACAGAAATCAGGTCTTCATAGGATGAATCCTCCCTTAAGCCCCAGACCCCTGAATGCCATGTGTTTTCATCACATCCTGACACTAACAATCCTTTGGGGTGCATTTTACTGGGGAACTAAAACGTGGTTAATTGTCTAGGTCTGATTACAACTCTGGACTGGGACTTCACTTGTGAAAACCTTGTCTAGAGGGAAACCTTTTCAGAATTGAAAACCTCACAAAAAAAGAATTTTAACAATTTTCTAAAAACTTAAAACTACACTTTCCTACATAACATTGTCACAATATATGAGCTACAGTATGAAGAGAAATGGATCCTTCCCAATCCTTCCCAATTCCTCATTTTTTTTCCCATTTCCAGTCACCTGGGATTCCAGAACCATTTGAAAATAGATTTTTTTTTTTTTTTAATTGCCCAAACTGCTATCTGGCATTAGAAAAAATAATTTGCCACATAAGAATAAATCTCGATCTAATTTCTCCTATTTCATAGATACTCCGTAGCAAAAGCTCACAGAGCAGAAAACCTTCTGGGGCTTCCCTACATGAGGGAGGTTTAGGCTGGTTGTTGGAAGAGGTTCTTCACCCAGGGGTGGTTGGGCACTGAACAGGCTGCCCAGGGAATGGTCACAGCACCAAGCAGGACAGAGTTCCACCAACATTTGGGCAGTGCCCCCAGGCACAGGGTGCCATCCCTGGGGCCGCCTGTGCAGGACCAGGAGTTGGACTCGATGGCCCTTGTGGGTCCTTCCCAGCTCAGGATGTTCCATGATACACAGTAAATGCATTTTAAATGAAATGAAATAAAGCAAAACCACCGCATTAAATTCTTCAGGATGCTAGCATGATTTTAAATACCCAGAAGCTGTAAAAAAACAACAGCAATTTTTCTCATTATAATACCACAAATACCACATAAAAAATTGTATTAGCCCTCTGGTGCAGGCATGGGAATGCAAGCACTTTATTATACATGTGGTTCTTACTTCTCACAAAGCCCACATTCCATGCCAGGGCTGGGAGCAGGATGGCATGGCAGCCAAGGATTTATTCTCACACATACAAAAGTTTTCCCACAACGTGATTAATAAAGTACAAGGAGGGATGATGTAGATCCAAATGAGTGTCTACTTTATTTTATGCTTTTTCCTATGTTCACAACCCAAAAATACCATATAATTAAAGTAATTTTAATTGTTGAAGAGTCTTGCTTGTGTATTTTAAATTGGAATTTAGGTTCTTTTCACTTTTCTTTACAGTTTCAGTTCACAAACTGCATTGCCACTTGGAATTCCTGCAGCAATCCGTGAAGACTGTAACAGAAAGGGCAAAATAGGAGCTAAGAGAAGTTGGCTTTAACCCTAATTTATTCAATGGCTCATTCAATGAAACACCACCAAGACACATCCAGATCAGCTGGAAAAAAGGGTTCACAAAACAGACCTAGACTGGGGAACTCCTCACTACAGGAAAAGGGTGATAGAAATATATGGTGAACTAGCAAATTCTTTTAAAATTAAAAGCCTGAAACACAGTTTTCAGACTAAGCCAGGATTTATTCATGTATTTCAAGCATGCTACTGTACAAGAATAGCTGCAGATTCTCTTTGTCCTTACAGTGTTCCTTGTTGTTATCCTTAAATTTGATCTTGCATTGATCAATGTAAGGCAGGACGGTGATCAAAGGCATCAGGATGCTTCAAGGACAGACTTTATGGAAATACAAGGAGATGGCTTGTAATAAATTTTATTCACATGACTGTATACACTTTACGTTTTTTCCAGTCAACAATCTCGATTCACACACTGTAGGGAGAAGCCAAACCCTGTCACCCAAACTCCTTGTTTTCTAAATATGAATGGCACTTTGCCATGGACTTGTGAAACCACAACTGTGACTAGTTGCTGTACTTTCTTTTTGTTTATTGTGCAGAAATACATTTGATTCCTGATACCTAGAATGTAGTAAATTGTAATAAATGTTCCTCCACTTTGTCAGAGCAATTTACAGTGTTGCATCACTTGGGCCTACTCCTACAATGATGAATCCCTGTGCTCACCACAGTTCAAACACCTTGCACAGCACTTGTACCAAAACTGTTCAAAGCAGGGCAGTTCTATTGGTTAACCAGAAGTAAACATGTGCAGGATAGGTATGCACTGGACTTCCTTTAATCCACGGTTTTTAATCCTTTGAAAATGTATTCACTTTCTTTTCCAAGCATTCACAACCAGCTGATATTACAGTGGCATTTTACCTTCTCATGATGCCATATGCCAATTTCTGGAGACCATTATGTAAATGTCAAGAATTTGAATAATTTGTTACATCCTAAAAATTGTAAGTCCCTCCTTTATGACACTGTCACACAACTGCTGTCAGCTTGTTCTTGATTTAGGAAGTTAGAAGAAAAAGTGAAACATGGAAACTAAAGAATCAGAACGATACCAAGTAAAATGAGATTATAACTATGACTGAAATTGAAAGGTAATAAAACTTTTGTCCGTCACAGGCAGAGATGGCTTTAACCTTGGAAAACAAACAAACACTTATAGAGAAGGCAAAGCCTTCTATATTTACAAGGGCTGAAACCATACCACAGGCAAATAAAACACAAAACTAAATTTCACAAAATCTCACAAGACTATCCACAATCTCATTTTGGCCATCCAAACTATTCCCAAAACTTTTAATAGAGTACAATTTCAGGAGTTCCTCTCCCCTGCCCCTTTCCAATATTAAAAAAACTGAGTTTTTTTTTTTTAAAGCTAACGAAATATCCATGTAAGTAAACATTAAAATTAAGAGCCATTCACAGTTGTCATCCTGGTTCTCAAATACATTTAGTTACACATGAGAAAAAAAATAATCCAGCTTGTCTAGTATGGCAATGAATATCTTAATATAAATCATCTATAAAACAAAAGAAGAAAAGAAAAGGCATGAAATAAAGAAAATCCAAATCTCAGCACAGCTGATCCTGCAACAGGCACCAACAGAGGAAACCAGCAGGAATTTTATCCTGCTCAATGCCAGCGTGTTTCCCTCACTTGTTCAGAGTCCTGCACAGAACACCAGAGCTATGCTAAAGCAGCAAGCAAAGCGTGGAGTGCAACAACTGATCAGAACTGGAGCAGCACTTTCCGAGCAGTGACTCTTCCCTATCCTCCCCCCCATCACCTCTTGCAGAATGCACAATACCTATTTTTAATAGTAACAGCATGCATATATCAAATCATTCACCAAAGACCTCCTATATATATGACCGTTTTCTAGGGGAAAAAAAAGCAAAACCCTCCAAGTGGCCTCGGGCACAGTTCACTGCTCCCATGCATCTGACACAACGGGGTACTGAAGGTGAAATGGATTGGATACACTTGTTTAATAACATCCTAAAGCACACAAGGCAGGAATGCAACAGAGGTAAGATTTTTCTTAAAAGAAAGTTTCTTAATAAGCCCAAGAGCTTTATAAAATGGGATTTTAAGCCCCCACTGAAAATGTATCTGCCATCCAAAACCCAAAACAACGTAAATGGAGAAATTCCTGTGGGCTGTTTACTGATTCCGGATTTGCTCTAACAGTTTATCTCCCTTAAAGGCTCTTAGAGCAGTGGTAAGGACAAAAACAGCTCTCCTTACATATTAACTCTGGGATAATGGTACAAATTCAGCTGATAAATGGTAACACTTAACTTGCTATTGTCTGTATCCACAGAAGACTTAATTATATCTCTGAATATCTGAAGTAAATCACCATTTTAACTGGGGCACTGCTTCAGTGTCATGCTGGTGGTTACTTTTGGGTGTTTTTTTTTTTTAATTAGACTTCCATTTTGTAGCTAAAAAGATAAATCATTGTTCACTGATATTAAAAAGCAGGTCACTGTAATTGATCTGACATGAAAATAAGAGGAAAATACCCTGACTTCATTTGAAATGACACCATTGATCCCGACATTCTGTTCACTCCCTGCCCTTGTGAAGTTCCTGTCACATGTTCTTGAGAGCAGCCAGCATTATTTCATAGTTTAGTTACTTTATTAGGTGCTTTCAAGCATCATTTGATGAAGATACTGGTACAACTACACAATTCTGCCAACTCTTCAAAAACTGTTCTCTAAATCAGTAAGAAAAATCAAGAGTGTGTGACCTCTTCCCTTTCAAAGCATATAAGTGAAAAGAGACTAATAATAAACATTTGTGTGATATGGTAATAGGGATAGAATGCCATGTAGATTGGCTAGAAAGTAATCACAGTTTGCAGTCTCATGTATAAGCATTAAAAACATTCAACTCAGTTATGCTGATACTCTTACTGATATCAGCACTTATCTAATCAGAGAACCCAGATTACTGAACCTGCTGAATTCTGCATGGGTCACTTCTTGTCTGGCTAACATGTATCAGCAGAATAGATAAAGCAAGGTTTGCACCAGACCCAAATATTTCTTCACTCTCAGCCTTGATCATCAAGGTGTGGGGGACAACTCAAGTGACTCAGTGTGTTTTGATTCTATAAGTGTCATAGTATAGACTGCATGGCAACAGTTCAATCCTAAATTGTCCCTGAAAGCAGTGACAGTGTAAAATTCATTTATGACCGAAGAATAGCAGAGCTGCCAAGTGCTCGTTTAGCACATTTATTACCCAAAAAAACTGGTGTCAGTTCCATGATTGAACACATTTCCTTAAGTGGCCTGACTACTTGAGGGAATTGAATTTTAATTACTTTCTGATAGAAGATTATAAAACAGATTCAGTCACAGAACTTAAGTCTATGTTACCCCTTCACTGAGGAAACCAGTAAAAGAGAACTGAAGGAATACGTTCCAAACTGTCCACCAATTTCAGGAATCTCAATCTGAGTTGCCAGGTTACTGTATCCTGGAGGAACTTGAACATTTGTACCAAAATCCAGCAAATATTACCTGAAGCATAAATAGCTGTTGCCTAGATTAGGTGGGTAACCAAACCTAAAGTTCAAAGAGAGCTGTTAGGCACCGACTGATGGTATGACTTTCTGTCAGGGACAATGCCAAGTGAGTGCAGGGTAACTAAACCAGCTGAAAACTATTGCTTCGTTAGGTAAAGTAGCTCTGCAGTTCATAGGACAGTGTGATTAATTAGTCACATTGAACAATAATTGATTCCACACGATTCCATTTCCTACAACGGAACAGTCTGAGGATGAGGATATCCACCTTTTGGAACAAACAGAAAGCAGAGTGTGCTCCAGCATACTAAAGATGTTAAAGAGTGAGTAATAATTACAGAGAACTGAAAGAGCCCAAAATTTTTTCTCTGAACTCTTTTCGGGGAAAACAGAAAACCAAGGTTGGGTTTTTAAAATGATCAGCAAGGGTAGCAATTACTTTTTCTCGCCCAGTGGCTGAGTAGTTTAAGAGCTCTTTTTGAAATGCAAACCTGTGCAGAACTCTGTCCTTATTCCAAGAGAATCAGAGCTGAAATCCTTAATTTTACAGTATTTTCCTAAACAGTAACTTACAGGACTCAACACTGAGCAAGTCACCAGTCCCCCTCACTGAGGGGCTTCTATTTCTTACCACGGGTGTAAAATCAAGAAAGAAAATCACTCCACCTGCATGTCCTAGCAAAGACATATGCAGGGGACAAAAGTCCTGAGTAAAGTTCAATCCTTCAGCAAGAGGATTCACATAACCAGCCAGACACTTGTCATGCCACACTGAATATTACCAGTGGGGACAACATCCAAATCTATGAAGCAGCACCAAAGTCTTTACTGACTGCCCAGTTACAAATCCCTGGAGCCATTCATGCTTTATTTCTGACCACCACGCTTATTTCAAAAAATAACTCCTTTTGAAACAAAGTCAATCTGTAAATAAAAGCATTCTACACAGACTGTTAAATCTTTGCTTTATGAGGTCCTGTTGGGTTTCCTCCTGGAATCTAAACTGCAGTGAACAGAATTATCTTGGGAATTATGGATTAATATATGTATTTTACTTCTGACACCTTTATTAAACTCGATAACAGCAGCACATGCTAGCATTTCATTTCAACACCTCATTACAGCAAGTCTTCTGACTTACTTTGCCAACAGTGTCTTCAGATGTTGACTCAGACCATTTTCTCTTCATTACCAAATACAACAAGGAAAGGGAAATAATTCAAAAATAGGATACCATGCTGTTAGACATTTTCATCACAGGAAACCTAATTCCTGATGAATTATTTCTACCTCACTTCTGCAACCAAAACATAACCAAGAATATAGCTTAGTTTCAAAGGACCAAGTCTGATTTCTACAGTTTCAAAGACTAAGGGGTTCTTTGTCTCCAAGTTTTGCTTTTAGCGTTCCATAGAGAGCAGAAAGCCCTGACCCCAAAGTGCTCATCTGTACCTGCTTACAGACACACTACTGAATGCAGGATATATTGCAAAAGTTTATCATGTATCAGAAAAAGCCAGCCCTATTTCTCATACCAAAATACTTTAGTACAAAATTATGTTTCAGATTAAAAAATTTCATTATCTTTGGGCAATGACATCTTCCATAGCTGAATTGTGTCTGTCCTACAAAACTGAGCTGCTTCAGTGCCAGGATTACACAGAGGCAAGTGGATAAAAAGCTGGTCCTGGTAAAACAGTCAGTGGAACAGTTGTGCCTCTAATTTGGCTGCAGGAAAAGCAGGAAAATGCCAAGTGAATGTTTCCAATAGATAAAATTCCATGTGTTGCCACTGTTTCAAAATGCATAGAATTATTATGTAAAGTAATGTGTTTCTGGCAAGTTGAAACAGCTGTGGCTGAAACAGAATTTTCATCATGTGCACATAACAGAGGGGAAGTTGAAAGTTAAAAACTTACTTTTCCAATAGGCAAAGTTCATTACTGATACACTGCAGTCATGCAGTTACACTTCAGGAGTGTAAAACAAAAACATTGACTCTGTGTATGCTAATGTACTAAAGGTGTGGAGATAAATTCCTAATGCTCACAGTTTTCCAGGGTATTAAAAATGAAAACAATATCAAAAGTTTAGTTATGAAATTTAAAACAAATTAATTTTTATGGGGTAAATATACTGATTTTTAAACTTGTGCTTAAAATGTTGTGGCTTTAGAATATGAGGAGAAATACTGATAGAAGTAAAATCTCCCTAGGACTTAAACAAGGTCTAAGTCTGGGGAGGGCTCTCATTTGCAGAATGCCAGGGAGACATTTGGGAAGGAGTTCATCCCTATGCTTCCCCGTCCTGTGCCCCGAGACAAAGCAATGTGAACTGGATAGGTTTTTGCACTCATACAAAACCTGCCACCACCTAAAACAGATGCCTGGGTGCTTGGTTATTGGAGAATATTAGGTATACAGAGAGAGCTGCTGGATAAGTTTGCTCTCACCTATGAGACATCAAAATGCTTCAGCCTGCTAAGATGGCTTAAATCTGGGTCGGTTTTGAATTAGAATTAAATGCTTACATAAAGAAATGTTCTGATCTAGTTTATAGCCTTCTAGCAGAATAGAAGAACTAAGGAAACTCCTCAGAATTCTTCCAGTTTGTAAGAAAAAGAAGTATTCTTGCAGCATGTTCTGAAAACTTTCATGCAGAAACTATCCCATGAGTACATCATTCCTCCAGTCTGACGTATCTGTTCCTTTGCAGGTGATGATTTCTCACCGGAAATACATTTCAGCATTTAAAGATGGGGTGTTTTTTGAGTCTTTATTTAATTTTTCATAAGCCACTATTGTAAGTCATGGCTGTGCAATCTGTACCTAAGAACATAAGAGAATTGAGGGGGCAGTTCATATTTAATAATCTATAGCCCATCTAGAGATCATCCAAATAGAAAAAACTGGTTTTGAGACAAAGCAGAAAAAACGATTATATATAATGATTCATAATAATAACGAACAAGTAAAATTTTAGACTCTACTAACGTGCTCTGGATCAGATTTACACAATGTCTTTATTCAAGGAAGAGAAACAGAATTTAGTTTAGCTTTTAGTTAGTTTACGTTTCTCAGGTACTTCTCCAAGTAAGGCGTGCTAGGGGTGAAAGGCTTTTGTTCTAGCCCTGGGCCATGGGCACTGAGAGCTCTTGCAGTCAATTGATGGCTCGATGGCTCCTGCGGAGGAGCACAAGAGCCTGAGGAAATGCCTGTACACAGCACACATCCAAAAATGTGAGAGTCCAAGAGCAGCACAGAGTGAACCCAAGAGCAGCACAGAGTGAACCCCAAAGCAGCCCAGAGTGAACCCCAAAGCAGCACAGAGTGAACCCCAAAGCAGCAGAGGCTCGGGAGCTGACACCTGTGTGATCTGGGGACATGGATTCCTGTGAGCTGTCACATTTTTCCTCTGGGCTGAGAGTACCTGGGGGTTTGTGCACTGCTGCTCCAGGCACTGAGCTCCTGCAGGGGTTGCAGCTTCCTTTGGGGACACTCCGAGTGCCAGAAGGCTCTGAGAGCAGATTCCTCTTCTGCACCAAAGCAGCAGCAATCTGGGGGAGCAAGGTCACCATGCTAAATGCCAGATTTAAGCCAGATTTAAAATTGCTCAGTTAAGAAATTGTTATTTTTTAGCTCCTTGCTGACTTTCATAAGAATTGGAAGGACTCAGGAAAGATAAAAATGTGCAGACGTACATAAGAGAGTGGTTGTATTTATTATAGCTGAGAATTTATCATGGTACACTAGGATGATTTCATCTGCAAAGAATATTGACAGAGGCTTCCACAGAATTAATATTTCAAATAATTTCCTTGTTCCATCAGCACTTTTCTGCATTTGCCACTCTTCCACATTTAATACAGTAGTGTCAGTCTGTAGGAAAAGCTGCAGCTAATTTGTCTAGTGACCCTAATGAATGAAACAAATTATTCTATTTACTTGAGCAGCATTCTGATTCAACAGCAATTTTCTCAGCACAGCAATTTCCCTGCAGTTCCAGTGCAGAGAAATATTTTCAGCCAATGTTTAGTCATTCTCACAAGTGTTATTAAACACTGTTAGTCATACACCAGCCATCCGTATCTTACAACACTCCGGTCTTGTATTAAGAAATGAGTATATTATGGGGAAAGTCAGGGAAAAAATAGCAGACAAATATTACTGCAAAATTCTGAGACAGTCTGTAACCTGAATAAGATTCCATAGGGTTAGATTGGGTATTTTTTTAAAAATAAAATGTAAAGACTATTGCACATTGTTTATATTTGACATTTGAGTATTTTCTGCAGCGATGTGCAGGTAACATTCATTTGTCCAAAATCCTATCGTTACAAAACAAGACAGAGAATTAAGGAATAAAAGCCTTAATATTTCACTCAGTTTATCCTCATGAAAGCAGAAACAGCATTGCTACATCAGAAGTGATCTATAGGGCAACACATTTGTGAGATAAATTTAATTCTATAATCACATTAAATGAAAATTCAAGGTTAACTGCTTGAAAGTCCTCATTAGAAAGAGTTTGTGGTAAATAGGTATCATAAGATCACTCTTTGAATATTTTTTTGTTTTTTGTTTCTGTGCGGAACAAGATTTCTGATGTTGTTGGGTACCTCTCTCATAATTCAGTATTTGACTGTTCTCTCTATGGTCTGGCTAAAGTTTAAAAACTTTAGGAATAATTCATTATTTGGATGTAAGATTTATACTCAAAAAAACCCTTGTCTTTTACAAGCTGGTTATTTGTGTAAAACCTGTACATACAAAACTTCTTCCAATTTTAACATACAGGCTTTTTTTTCTCCTTAAAGTATTTTTTAAACAAATAATAGTAGGCTGAAATAAGCATAGCTTAAATGGTGTCTTATAGTCACCTGTTCTTAGAATGAAGTAAAATTATCCCCAAATTTAACAAACCCAAAATTCATATGCAAGTGTAGTCATGCATATGCAGCATGTATAGAAACAGAAAAAAACCTTTTCCAAGATATCACTTACTGCTGCTAAGATACAACTTGGTATCTGAAGTGTGCAGTGCTTTTATGAAACCATATTCTCTCCCACCCTTCAGCCTGGCTCTTCACATCCTGTCAGGCATACAAAAACCACCAGAAACACAGAACACCTACACAAAAACACCACCCTAATGCAGAGCGACGACACTCTAAGAAACATTGTTCTGATTCCTACTCTTAGTTTGTCACTTTAATCATATCTGACACCAAATTCTAGTGCCAACCTAGACACTGAGCACGTATGAATAGCTGAAAATTACTTGTGGGATGGGGAAATATGAGCAGTAAGTTAGGGGAAAATTCCAATTTCATCTACCTCTAAATGACAGGTATTTGCAAGGTTGCCCTTGAGGGTATATTCATCTCTTTTCAGACATACTGACTAGCATCACAGCACACTGCCAACATTTCTTACTGGACAAAAGACTATCATTTAAAGCTTTACATACTGCTGAAATTGTAGTTTCTACCTCATCATTGTTTGACAACTCTGTCAGAGGTTTTACAGAGGGCTTTGAAAGTAAGCTTTCAACGGATTGGTCTTGTCATCTATACAGACGGATCCCAGAGAGGTGGCAAACACACAGCAGTCCCCTAACCCATGAACATATCTAAACTCAGAAACCTTGAAACATTAATACTTGTTTAATACAATCCTGATGTTAATTATTAAGCAGTCCCAATGGCAAAACAATACTTTTCTACTAAAATAGCTGTAACATTTACTCTGATGTTGCCTTCCCTGGTCTTAAAATTAAGAGCCAAACACAGTTAGAGGGGAAAAAGGTTTTTTCCCTGTGTATCTTAGGCAGCCCCTCAGGTGCAGCACAGCCAGGGGCAGTGCCCCAGAGCACACGGAATGCACACCCACGGGCACTCGGGATCACAGCCTGGGCCTCACAAATGAGCACATCCAGCAAAGATTCCCCAGGGAGAGGCTCCAGGGAACCCCCGGCCCAGGACCCTTCCCCTGGCTGGGCCCAGCTCAGGGTACAGGATGTGTTCTGGAGAGGCCCTTGGAGCCTGGGGCTCTCTGACCCCTCACTGCCAGCCTGCCACGGGCTGCGGGCTCTGGGCTTCACAAAATATCAGGGCTAAGAATGTGGGCTAGAAGCACTAAGAATACATAAAAGCTATAGAAAAAGTATATAAAAGCGGTATAAAAGAAAATTCAAAAAATCATCGAGGCATCACTGAAAGCATTTGCACATGCTGAATCCATTTGCATACACCAATATTTTCTTCAGGTTCGTATCTGGAGTCACCATAAAACATCATTTGGAAGGGGTTGCTAGAGATCACCTTACCCCTGCTAAGATCCAGCTCCAGACTCACTCGTGTTTCGTGACCACTTTAGGGCAGCTGGTCACAAGGGGAGACAAGGGGCTCAATATGCAGCTTCTGCAAATCTTTTAACCTTTTGATGCAAAAGACAGGCAACAAAAATCCCCAGAGAGGTAACTTCCCTTACACAGCCTTACCCCACCGAATTGTGGGGCTAGGGACAGATAATGGCATTTAGGCAGTGAAGACTCTGTTTAGGAGTCTCTATTTAAAGCAGACATTTGGAGCAGGATTTATTCATCCTTTCTTGCCATTGACAAATGAAAACATTTGCATTTTGGAATTATGAAAGTTCCTCTTGTTCTATGGAGAATATGATCAAGTTAGTTTTAAGTCCTTCTAACATAAGATAATTTAAAATCTATCATCACACTAACCAATTTCTTCTGACTGCTTGGATTCAATCTTATTTTCGTATTTCTTCAAAGGTTTAAGAGTGTGACTAAATCTGGAGAATAAAGCAGCAATACTATTAAAATTCTTCAGCTTAAAAGAGGTATGGAAAATCCATCCAACATTATTGATAGTAATATGACAATTATTTTGAACAGCAGAAAGTAATCCAATTTGTGCTCTAAAGGAAGACTATTTGCATGATACAGAAATACACGTACTTGAAATAACTGATGCCAGGAGAATTTCAAATTAAACTCTCCTAATATACTACTGGTATATCACACCATTTAATGGGATTTATTATCAGATTTTCCTCTCAGAATGCTAATTCAAATATTGGTATAGGCAGCTTACTAATATCTTATTTATTTGTATTATTTGACACTAAGTATTTAACTTTACTTTCTTCACCTAGACGCGAAGAAGATCCAAAGATCCTTTGCCAGGAGCCTCAGTTATTGCCATACTCAACAGAAGCAGCTAATATAAACGGAATTAAATATATATTTGCATTTGATTTCATTTGTTCTATATTTCCATTTTTTGGTAGGTTGTAGTACATATGTAAATGTGTCAGACTAAGTGAAAAATATAAGAGGTGACTGCATGACAGACACTGGAAAGCATTTAATTGTTTTATCCCTTTCTTATTAAAGCACACTTTATGTAGCACACATCACTAAGCTGGCTTTTTGTTGGCTTCAATAAACCTTCAAACACAAACACCTTTAGAAAATAACTTATTAATGGAAAAATGACTAAAGTATTGCAAATCTTACTTGTGCAACTCTACAGTACCCACGAAGTCATGCAAGCTCTTCACCTAGAAAGCACAGGACAAAGTGACAATAACGAAGACGATTTTGCAGTTCAGTTTTACAGTTTTAGCTTGTCTCTACATTTAAATAGTTCCAAAGTCCTGTCACAGCATTATTGTCTGCTGTGCCTTTATCACAAACAGCTGTGACCCACATTAGAGCTCCAAGTGAAGGAAATGCTGCAGAGTTTCTTTTAAAACCAGCTTAGAAGCTAAGGACTATTATCAGAAGCAACAGCCAACATCAGGATGGGCCATTAACTATTCATTGGAAAGAAGAAAAATCAGATCTTTTCAATCAAGTGCCTGATAACCATTTTAGAAAAAGTTTGTGTGGTAATCATGGCAAAAATCCAGAGTTCTCCTCTTAGTCTGATATCAATCTCTCTACCAAAACATTCAGGGCAGGAACAGGTGTGAACTTCCTGCTATGCTATATATTAAAAAGTCAGGAAACCTGGTACAAAGAACCCAGTGCATTGAAATGCATACTTTTGGTCCATGGGCAATAATTCTCTTCTGCTGACTAGTAATTAAATAAAATAAATTTAGGGGTTTTTACCCCCTAAGGAGAGACCCATTTTCTTGCAATTGCCCACACTATCAGAGGGGGAAAAATTACTTTTTTCAACCAAAGAACCCATTTTTAGTTCAAGGGTTTGCAGAGCTGACTTGCAATACATTTTTAAGTTACCCATGTGACATTTTCCATTTTCGACATTTAAAGCTAGTGAATTCTGTAAACACACCTTTCATATTTTTTCTTTTTAATCATACCCATCACAGGCTGTGTCCATAGCTTTTAATTATTTTAAGATTTATGGAAAATTCTGTTCTTTGCTCTCCTAATTTATTTCTATTACCTTTAATAGTCTAATTGGAAAATATTTCATTTGGAACTCAGTTTGCCCCAAATGGAGTCTCTCATTTTACCTATCATTGTTTCCTCAGCAGTGTGTTCTCCTCTGCAATGATGGACAGCTCAGGCTGATCACTCCATCTGTGAAAGCTGCTGACTCCATACTCCTGGAGGTCCCTGTCACTTAGAAAAGGGCCCAGGCTTCCAACCCTGTAAAAGTTTCTTAAGTGATCACAGCAAGAACCTGCCAGCAAAGTACTCCCCCATTTTGTGGATGCAAAAACTGAAACAAAATTTTAAATACTTGATCTAGTCCCTTAAAAAAAAAGATTTATATCCAAACCTGCTTTTAAAATCTAGTCAGCTAACTGGATTTCATAATGTCAAATGTTGAATTTATAGGTAGAAAATTGGTTCTGTCTTTCAAGCAAGATGAGAAATAATGGGCACTGAGTCCAATGGAGTTTCCCCACTGATTCATCCAGTTCTTAATAGTCCAGCATCTGAAGATTCTAATGTATATCAGACTATTTTTTCATTATTTCATCTTCTCTCTTTATGATCCCAATCTGGTGTCTACTGAATTCAAAAGAACCAGATCAATGACTTCACGGGGCTCTCAATCAGCTGCAGAACTGAGATAAGGCTGGTTTCCCACGCAGGTAAATGTCAGAGCAGGGAGCGAGGCGGGGAGTGAGGCGGGGCAGGAGGGGTGGAAGGGCTGTCGGAGGGGTCCTGCTGCCTGCAGCCCTTCCCCGAGACCTGCCGAAGGCAAGCGCTCTCTTGCCCATCCCCAGCTGCCCTCCAGCAGGGCTTTTCCAGGCCCTCTCTGGCTCCAGAGGAAGGAAACATTGCTCTGTGTTCTGTACTCAGCCTTACCCTCACCAGAGTAATTTGCACAATACTCCTCAGAGCATTTTTAATAACTGGAATTCAGTGCCTGCTGNGTGGGGTTTTGTAGGGGGACGAGGAGGGCGCAGAGAGCACGAGGGCCGATGGTGTCAGGGCACAGGGGCGGGGCCTGGGCGGGGGTGAGGGACAGGGGCCAACAGGGAACACCCGAAGGAGTGGCCAGGAACGGGGAGCAATGGGAGAGCGGGAAGGGAGAACATTCTGGAAGGGGAGACATACAGGGTAGAAAAGGGGAGGAGAGATACAAAACCAACAGCAGTAACAGAAGGTGCATACGTAAGGATAAGAAAGCCAAGGATCTTGGGAGGAGCTGATCCGCTCACCCTAACCCGAGAGATCTCCTGGCTGCTGCCTTTCAGGAGGAGATAAAGGCTTTTATTTCTGGGCCTTACAGGCCACCACATAGGTCCCCACAGCTTATTATAAGAAGCAGTTCCAGTAGTGCTTATAAGAGTATCACATATTAAATAGTATCCTTTGCACAGCAGCCTTATATCATAGCTGAGGGAAGACACAGTGAGACAATGACATTAATAATCCTAAACCCAATGTATTGAATTGAAAGAGCTACTTCATTCACACAGAATAACATACTGATGCTGTACATATGTACAGTGTATAATTAAATGAGTGTTTTGCCTGATCCTTTTAATCATCAAAGTGCAGACTTTATATACAAAGCAAAATCAGAACTCAATATCTTCCCCCCCGGAGTTCAAAGCAAAAGAGCAGTTGTTAAATGTATTCATACAGTTGAGAATAGGCAATTCTTCCAGTTCAAAACTAGAAACTTTCTTTTCTTGCCCTTTGGGCTCGCAGCTGACATAAATAATCTGCATGGAAACAGAAACATCTTTTTTCCAGTCTTCAAAGATCTATCCACTTCAAAAAGGAAAAGTTGGTGGCACAATAGCAAAGAAACCTGAACAATCACTTCCTAATGTTGTATCTCAGGATAAATCACAGATTTTAAAAAGGATTTTGATAGCTAGGGCTGTACTCTCGGGCTTGATTCCAAAAATACAGAAATTTATTGAATAGATTGATAAATAGCACTGGAATGTCTACCCTAAAGACAATGAGCTTTTTGAAATATCAAAAGAAATCTAATTCAGCATCTGTTTGACAGAAGTAGTCTTTCAATAGAAATCACTGAAGTTCAGTTTGGAGCCATAAATACTGAAACATATACAACTTAAGTGCACGATATTCATGTTCAAAAATTCCTTTTAAAATGGGTCATCTTGTACATTTTCATCCTTTACAGCATGATTCAAGTTCAATTCTACCATAACTCTGTCTTTTATTGGTTTAAAACATTTCTTGGAGAACTCTGAGAATTGCTATTAATTAAAAATTTTAAGAAATGTAAACCCTTACTAAAATTTAGTCAAAAGTCTAAGCTTTGATTCACATTTCTTTCACAATTACTTAACTGATCTCAGTGGAACTCCCTAAATTTACACTGTTTAATTAAGATTAATTCTAGACTCCAGCTGGTGCCAAACTGACAGTCTAGAGAGAAACAGAAAGTTTCTATTTGTCTAACAGAGAGAGCATAGAAAACTACTCGCTCTGGTTGGTCTTGGATTTGATCCTTGTTCCTCACTCTCATCAAAGAGAGACCTCCTCTAAAGGCAAGGGATAAAAGTCCTTCCTCACCGAGGTCAATGAAGCCAGAGTTTTTCATAAAGTGCTTTGCTCCCAGCTGATGAAGTCCCCAGGCAGCACAAATTTAACAAAGGAACAATCAGTTTCAACTGCATCTTTACTACTTTTTGTCCACAACTAAATACAAAAACATTTTACAAAGGCAGTAAGCTCCACTGTAAAATTAAGTAGTAAGTTTATTCTGGCCTAAGCCAAAAGCAGAATAAATTTCTCAATGTAAACAGGCCTGTGGCACTAACACTGTTTATTCTGGAACCTTCATAACATCGATGGCCTTTAACAGGAACTGGTGCTTTTCACTGATCATACAGGACTGGTTTAAATTTTTGCCAATTCCCCTTATTAAAAAGTCGCTGGTAACATAAGGGTTATTCCATAGTCTCTTTGGATTTAATGAAAAAGATTTCTTGGAACGATCTAACACATTCCATCTCCTAGCAACTGAATTAACAATTACTTAAGTAACTTAAAATCCTGTCCCATAAGGCCATAAGTGGGACAGGGGAAAACATTGGTATTCTGGAGCACCACCAAGGAAGTCTCTTGGTCCTTTCCCTCGTGCTGGCATTCCTGCAGAGGCAGTACCTGGCACAGTGGCTTCCTGGCGTGCTGGCACTGCCGGAAATAACGTGACAGGATTGCTGGGCATTTGCTCCTTTGCTGCAGCTATGACAAAAGCACTGCTACTGTGGATGCCAATGCGACCGCAAGGACAAACAGCATCATTCAACCTCACTAAAAAACTTCTCATGCGTCCCTGCATAATGTCCTGTTTGCCTTGGGAGTGAATCAGGCTGTTCAGAAAACACACCATCGCTGCGTACAGCTGAAAAATGTGTTGACTTGGGAAGGAACAGCGATGGTCGTGACCCAGGTGTTATTGTTTAGACACACCCAGGTGAACAGAGCAAGAGAACCAAAACTTGGAAAATTTCGAAGTACAGCCTGTACTATTGATAGTGTTGTGCTAGTTTGAGACAAATTCCGAGGAATGTCCGAATTTGAACGTCCTCTGATAGAAGGCAGGTTACAGCTGTCCCTCCCCCACCAGGTTTGGGAAAGAAATGCCTCAGAGGAAAGGGAAAGTGATAAAAACATTATTTACTTAGCAAACACCCTGGAACAGAATAATAATGCTAAATAATAAAATCTCACCGTGTGGTGAGAAACCTGGGAAGATTTTAAAGTCCTGCTGTGGGTGTGGTCTCTCTCCTCCTCAGAGCTGGGTTGGCCTGAGCCCCCTCCAGGCCTTGGTGGAAAGTTCTCCCAGTGTGTTCTGGTAATTGTTGAACAGTCCAGAAGAAAAGAAGAAAAAAAAAGCCGTTGAACAGTCCAGAAGAGAAGAAGAAAAGAAAAGCCGAAGTACCAGAAAAAATGTTTAACTCTTCATCTCTCTCTTCCAAGAAAAAGGAGCCAACAGCTGGGAAAAAGCAGGAAGGTGCTTTCCTCCACTCCGCTGCTGCAGAAGCAGACAGTGAGTAGGTAGAGGGACCTTGGAGCACAAAACTGCTTTGAAAAAGTTCATCTGGCTTTTTTTTTTTCTTCCTCTCACACCCAGTTTTAAAGGCATAGAAAGGCACAGGATTGGTTTTCTGGGCATACAGCGGGATAGGGGATACACATCATAAAGTCACCCCAAGAGAAGTGTAATTAAAAACAGCAGTACAGGAAACTGAGGCACACACTGCATGAGCCACTTGGACTGCCTGTCACATTAGATACTCCAGAGAAGAAACTTGATAAAGCTCAAGGGCATAAAAGGGTATATTCTACAAAGACCACCCAAATCTTATCGACAGGATATCACATTACATGTACTGCACACAAGAAACAAAGCATCAATAATCTCTAATCCACATAAAGGACATGGTGTGAAAGCAGTTTTAGGCAGACTAATTTGACAAAACTAGGCTGCGAAGTCAACTTTTTAAAAGCCACACAGGACTTACGGATTTTCATTTCTATTTAGATAAATGTAATACACACATTAAAGTTTTGCTTAACTGGAAAAAAAAATAATCCCATCCAACTTCTACAAGATGGAACATAATGTGGTCAGACAACCGAAGGGCATTGAAAAGACACAGCTTCAGAGGAGACAGACAAGGTCTGGGTGGCAAAAACACCACTTACAGTATTTCTTCCCTCAGACCAATTCTATAGCTATTCTATACACCCTAAATTAGGCAATGTTTCACCTTGACAAGGATTAGCTAGAGCACAGAGAAACGTTTCCTGGAATAAAAGTTTACAGCAACATCCTGAGACACGACACAGGAAGGAGGCCCCGGCAGGCAGTCCCAAGGGTGTGGCACTACTCAGTGCCAGTATGGAGGTGGTGTGGCAGGAACTGGGAAATATCACAGTAGAAAATGTACAGGTTAACAAGCTGCATTACTCTGTCTGCCCATGCACCCAATCCATGCCTGGTCTCATGAAGTAGGCTCTACTGTGAACACCAGCCTGGGCCAGAAGATTTAGTAGATACCAGTGTCCCTGTGATAAAAGCAACAAATAGTGCTGCAAAACAAGACAATGGTAGTGCAGAGAGATGAAAACCCAACTTCCCAGCCTACCCCTCAAGGCTTCCGAAATGCAGCAGCTTCACACGCCCATCACTCAGAGACTTACTCTCTCCTGAAACTCCAAAATTAGTAGGGGCCAAGATAAGACTCGGAGTGCTGCAAACTCCACAACCAGACTGTGAATCGAAAAAGATATATTTACAGCCAAAATGAAATAGGCACAGAGATCTCTTGGAGGAAGCCCTTCTGCATTGAAGATTAAAAAAGGATGAGCAAATAGAACCCTCAGACTACCTCTGCATTTGATGCTGAGCAAACAGTGGCATGCATAAATTTGTGATGCATTCACCCTGTCTGTCCCCTTGTGTTTTATTCAAGTTGCTTAATGATAACAGTATATTTCAGTCTTCATCTGCTAGAAAAACGCTGATCATTTTTGTATTTATTTCCTAAATTGAATCCAGAAGTTATGAAAGATGCAAGATTGATTTCACTGTGTTTGCCAGCTGCTGAGAAGACAGCAGGACTTCAGCCAACCCAGAGGACTAATTCCACTGCTCATTACTGCAGATAAACACCCAGAGCAGAGCCCTCTGCTCCCCCAGCCATAAGTCAATCACAAGAGTCAGAAGGCAGTTTGCTCTTTGCTAGACTAATAGCCTGGCAATTATAAGTGTACTTCATTTCTTCCTAGACATCCTATTTTTTCCATGAATGCACCTTCTGCAGAGTGCAGCCCAGCAGCTTTAACATCTTCATTTCCATTCCTAGTAAGGCAATCAGGAATCTTTGCAGAGGTGTTTTATTTCAAAGTGTTTTTCCGTAAGGAAAACCTGCCCATCACTGCCCGTGTGCACACCTTTCTATTCTCATTTTTAATGGGCTGCATCAACTCAACCTGCTATTCAGCACCTGATTAATTGCTTTACAGACTATGACACCTTAATAACAATTACAGACAGTGAAATGTAGCCAGTGCATGGTCATGAAGAAATGCACAGCTTGATATTTTAGTGACATAAATCTTTTGTGTGAACTTATAAAAAAAAATGCAGACTTTAGAATGATGTCTCCCAGATACATTCACCTAAGAGTGCAGAAAACAGCAATTTTGTTACACCACGGGCTTTCCAGGGCATCACTGATATTTATAGGGCAGTTCATGACCCGACAGATTGTTTCTAAATGAGTCACATCACAACAGTAGTGAATTTACATGAAAAATCTGGCAACCAGGCAAGATTTCTTCAACAATCTTATTGGCATCTTTAAGCCTCAGCTGCCTGCAAAGTTCAGGTGTGTTTTAATGGAGTCTGTGAAAAACTTTTGTAGATTCAACAAAAGTGGAAAAAATAAACTTTAGAGAAGTGGGAGACACAGAATGACCAAAGAGACATAAAAGTCAAATAATTCCATATAAAAAACACATTACAAGAAATCATGTGTAGATTTCACACATCATAATCTGAAAATATATAAATAATGTGAAGGTATTTCTATATTTTAAGCATATAGACGGTATAAATAGGATCTTCTGAACAATCCTACCAAGCAGAAATAGATACTTTTGAAAGGAAAAACTTAAATTGCTCGACTTACACTTTCTTTTGTTTTTGTTTAATACTCAAACCTTTGTTAATTTGAGTTTTATAGCCAGACTTTTCCCCCTTTTTTTTTTTTCTTCAAGACTTTTTCGTTTCAGTGAACCAGCTAACCTGATATTTCATGCACTGTGGGCTGTCTGGCAAGAAACTGAACCATTTTTGTCTACTTCAGTCACACAATCTAGGTCAGTGGCTCAAGAGCCAAAGGAACATTACAGGTGCTCAATTCTTTCCATGGCGCTCCACTACATAAAACAGAAAGCATGGTGTATTCTGATTTCTGAGCTCAGAAATGGCACGTACCAATCATGTCTGAACAGAGAGCAAAAAACTGGTGGCCCTAAATAAAATCTCAGCCACCCACCACAAGCAGCAGCGTTGGAAAGCACAAAGCATTGCTTTGGCAGGTGACAGGAGTCACTGGAAATGCAGCCTAACAGCCACAATTAGCAACTTTATTTGGTTCTGCCACCCTTGAAAATGCCTGTTGCAAAGTGGTTTCTTCTCTCTGTTTAACTCTCAGGAGTTCACATACCTGCAGATATATATCCATTGATGCTCCCCCCGAATCTATTTATTTCTGCATTTTGGTAAACAAAACAAGATGAACTCTTTCACTCCTATGGTAATAAAGAGATGAGATACTTCAGCTATGTTAACATTCTGAAGGAAAAAATGTCGAAACAGATTCTGATTTCATTCGAGACAGTCAACTGAACTGTTGATTTTACAGCTGTAAAAGTGATGCCATCTAATTTTCTTCCATACAGAGTGCTCCCAAAAACATTGTGAGAATTCAGCCTTACAGAATAAATAGAGTGAAGCTCCATTTCTCAGCACTTCAGGATACTGCAACCACCAAGAATTAGACTCAGTCCCCAGGTTTGACTGCTCAAAGGTTCAAGAGGCTGCTGTAAAGGTCAGGTGGATTACCACAGGTAAACATTTTGGCTAAAATGAGGTTAAGCTGAGCACATTTGTTCCCAGAGTAATACCTCCCAGTGCCAACCACAACTATCACTGCACTGATGAATCCTGGGTTCAAAGAGTCTTAAAATAATAGAAAACAGAGGAACTCCCTAACACAGAAGCTTAAACAGCTCAGGAACAGCAAAAAAGATATAAAGACTATGCTAGCAGTGTGAAGTGTTATAACTATAACTTAGGCTGTTTAAACAGAATATTGCTTGCCTACAGCAGTAACCCAAGGTATGGTTGCAGTTTCAGCTGCAGAAGTCTTTGTATTCTTTTATTGATTTTAAAATTGCCTGCCACATGCCCTAGGAAAAATAATTTGTAGTCTACAGTACTATGGATAAACAAGTATGATTAGTCCCATGGACAAATAAATGCATTTGTGCCCAACATCTCTCCTTCCCTTTGCCTCCTGTTTTCCTGTTTGGTAGTAATGTGATGGTGATGCTACACAACACCTGGAAATCTTGTTTTAATACTGCTTTGATCTGTCTCCCTGGCTAAATTTAAAACTAAGTGAAGGAATTTGCTTGTTCATTTTGCTGAGAAACAGGGAAAGGGCAAACTTCCTCCAAGCAGAAATTAAACTTTGCAACTCATAATTAAACTGCTGCAGAGAGAGTCTTAGTAACACAAAGACTCAGCTTATAAAATAGCTTTATGTTTGTAGGCATCACAAGAGTCTGATTGGAAAGATTATATTCTTTTCTCTTTACTCCAAAGTAGTAAGTTTTAATTAACAATTATTTATTGGCTTAGAGCAGCCTGTACTAGCTGTGGCAAAATATCATTCTCCCATTTTGTTTTACAAGCATTTACTTACACTTCATGTAACACCTATTTGAAAATGCATCTTCAAAACTGAACTCTGCTTTCCAATACTGAAAGGTAACACAGTTATATTAAGCGAAATTAATAAGCAAGCATGCTGTTATTGTGTGAATGTCAACAGATCTTGGTTTGCATTCCTACCTCAATGTTAATTACTTACATATGTGTGGGAGGTGTATATATATATATATATATATATGTGTGTGTGTGTGTGTGTGTGTGTGTGTGTGTATATCCACACACAAACAAGATTTTCCTGGTATCCCATTCCCCATTCCAGCTAGGGTTTGATTAAAAACTCATCTCTCAGATCAACTTCAAGTTAGTAAAATATTTAAGCTAACCAGGTCTGCCAGAAATCTCATTAATCCACAGAAATGAAAAGCATCCTCCTGAATTAGTACCGAGCTCTCCAGTCTACAAGCACTGTCTAATGCAAGGCTGATTTTGAAAGGATGCATGGTTATGGTGTGTTGATCAAGACATCTTTGCAGTGGGTTGCTAACTAGGTTTTTGCCATCTTTCATATAAAAATGTTATTTTAATTATGAATTATCTTCTGATTTAACATTTTCCTTTAATGGGCAAATATTTGTAGCAATTACCTCCTCCAGATTGACTCAGACAGTGAGTCATGCCTTCCCTTGGGGATTTAACAATTACATAACTCTGCTTATACATAGCACCACATATAACACCTGGATGTCAAGTTGCTGGAAGTGTTTCTATCCTTATAAATAATGCAACATCCTAATGCAGCTAATTATGACATGTACATAATTTACTGCTCCCTAGAGGCAACAGAAATTTCTCTCTTCGACAGAATACATAATATTAGTTTTTTCTAATGACAAATTTGAGGAAAATTATCTCAGAGCAGGAAGGTGGCTGGAATTCTTCTCTTCCTCCTTATGTCACACTTCCATGAATAGAGAGGGAATTTTCAGTAAGTGGGCAATGTCTGATTTAGAACAATGGTCAAAACCCCCACTTCTTAATAAGTAAACATTTGCACTTCCACGTGCATCGGTTTGCAAAGAATTTTAGTAGAATAAAACATAATGGTTATGTTCAGGTTTTTAAGTTTGGGGTGTTGGTTTGTTTTTTTTAATAAGTAGTCCGAAAATTGGTGTACATTGACCCAGATATCTGAGAAGGTACTTCAAAGATCTAGATGACAAAGTTTAACAGATTCATACATGACAAAAAAAAATAATTAACATAATAGGCTCATGTGGCTATTATGTACTTTGGGAGGAAGTTGCAAGGAATTAGCAGTGTAAGATTTTCATTAACCGGTATGTAAACTGGGGCATGTTTAGTTTTCAATATGAAACCTAAGAAATGTGAAAAAAAATCTGATTCTTGGTAAATAACTGTTTAACTTGTTTCTCATCCATTAAAAAAGACTTCAAGTCCTTACTCATTCTTGGAAATCCTGACTGTATCTGCTCTTTATTAAGAGGATTCATCTTATCTCCTTTGTTTACTGGGGACGTGAGAGGTTTCATGGGTAACCAGTCTGAGGTTGAAGCTGAATTGTTATTATCCTGTTACCCTTGATCTGTGAAAAACCCCACTGCATTAGAACATCTCCTGCTCTCACAAGGTTCATCACAGCCCATTTGCTGGGCTTTTCTCCTTCAGCATCAAACCATGTTTGAGCATATGGACAGCATTCACCACATTTGCTGTTTTGGGGGGAATTCAGCTTTCAGTAGGAAAAAAAACTTCCATGCAGAAGTGCACGGTGTCTGAACTCAGTAGCCAGTGACCAGCAGAGACCCCAAGCCCACATCAAGCTGGGTGTGCTTGTTCTGCTTTATTCTGCTGAACATAAAGTTCTTGATTAATGTGAGCAAAGCATGTTCAAGTTCTTTCAAAAACTTGACCTTTACCCTCTTGTTGTATCACGATACAATGTTTAATATTGGCAGTTCAATCCTAAAACAAACTCCAAAGTTTTAATTTTTATATGAATATGTAATACATGAATGATAATATAAAATTTTCTAGAATCCAAGTAGGCATCTTTCCAGTAAGCTAATATGACAATCTAGCACTTCTTTGGTAAGACGATCTACTGAAGTAAAAAAGTCTGCAAGTATTTCATGCCAGCTTTTCCTAAAAGAAAATTGAGCAACCATGACAAAGAATTAAGTGTTTGAAATTACATTAATTAAAAAAAAAAATCAAGCTTTACAAAA
>VZRO01009623.1:845624-942783 GCA_013397915.1 Daphoenositta chrysoptera | reverse complement strand
TTTTTTTTTTTTTTTACCCCAGCACATTTCTATCACCCCCTCTGACCCCTAAGAAGCCCTTTGAATATATGCTTTCTTTTGGAAAATATCACTGCTATTGAATTTCTGGTGCAGCTAAATGGTCATATTTTCATCAAATTCTTCTAATTTTCTCAATTTTAACAGAAAAATCTGTATTTTTCCCATTATTTCCTGAGAACTTCATCAACTTTGTCTTTTAGAAATGGGGCTGGGGAGGTAACAGAGAAGTAAAGTGAGGATGAGACAAAGATAGTCACCAAACCTTTTAAACAAAGCTTCGGTCCTCATAAAACTTACTGAAAAATAAATTGCTTTTTAAAAGCTTCCATAGCATAAATCTCACAATATTGGCAGTACTAAACATCCAAATAAAGGTGGTATTTCATCTTAGCTGATCTGCTTTTATTTATGCAATTACATTGTTCTGAAGGTTGGTGGGTAGAGCAACCTATTGCTTCTCATCAGTAAAATATTAGAAAAGATGCTATTTATAGGGCACATGAAGTCTTCTTCCCAGCTCCAAGCTAAGAATACTCAGTTTTATTCAGATTTTCTGTATAAAAACTAGTGAAAGCACTCTTACCACACCCTCTACGTATTTAAGCTTTCTACATTTTCCAAACCACAGAGTAGGGATTTATTAGACACAAGGATACTGCATTTCTCCTATGTGAAATCCACAGGTGGATCCCCACACTTTGGCCAATTTCTGATGACTTCTACAAGGCAAGTACATTTCAAACACCAAGCAAGCTCTTCAGGCAGCAATTAAACTAAAAGAGTATAAAGGGCTTAAAAATATATATAAATTCCTTCTGTCTTTTGCTTGAAAGATCTGTAGCACACTTAGTTTATTTCCAACAGTAACATTGCAATGTAATTAGGCACAAAATACAGCAAAAATAGGAGGGAACTAACGCATGGTCCAAACAAAATTGTCTCACAGTGTTTAAAATCAAAATTAATGCACTAATAATTTATGGCTCATAGGTATAGAGACCTTGAAATAACCTCAATAAAGAAACGTTGAAGACAGTCTTAATTGTAAAAGTGTCAAGAAGAAATTTTAGGAGCAATAAGAAAGGTCAAGACAATTAATTTTACTGGATTTTTCTCACTGATTAATGTTAGAAATATAGTGATTCAACATGCCAACGTTGCTGTTTATACATCCTTTCATATACCGAGAGACCACAAGCTGCTTATGAAAATGCATCTTTAGAGCCCTTCATTTAGGATTATCAGTCACCACAAGCCTAACTGCCCATTTGGACAGGTTTTACCATTCCTTCAATTAAATTTCCTTCCCCAATGCAAAATGCCATCAACGTCAATCAATTATTGTGTCAGACCAGAGTCAGGAGACTGAGGGCAGAACTGGCTTGGGCTAAGGAGGCTGCTTCTTCATTTCTGGGATTTGTACAGCACTGCTCCAAGTCTTCTCCTGACAGATCATTTATAAGTATTTCTCTTTGCAATTATATTCCCAACTTGTTCAGTGAAATTGATTTTAAACTAAATAATTACTTTAGACAAAGTCATGGATTTCTCCACTGTGACTGATAGAGAGAGGCAGCTGAACGGGAGGCATTAATAAATTTGGGAACGACTTTGAACAAATTACACATATTGTTACAAGGAAGATTTACAGCAATAGCAGATCTAATTAAGTGCTTCATAAAGCAAAACATGGGGCAGATGTCAAACTGATACATCAGGTTTTATATTGTTCTTCTGATGAGTTTTTGCTTCTGTTAAAAAATATTTTCACCCTACATGACAGTATTGAGCTATCCAATGGTTTCTAACATTTGAGAAAGATGAAATCTGTAAATCTCTCATTTTGTGATTTTGTGTCGAGTGAATTGAAGTTCAGTTAAACGTAATTCTTAACTGAGGAGTAATGTCAGAGAATGGTGGTGTTTGTGTTTCAGCTGGTCCTACGCCATGCATAAGCATGATAGCTGTCTCTTCTAAAAGCAGAATAGTATCTATTGAGTATATCTACAAGCAAAATCTTTTACCTAGAAGTAGAGAGAAAAGTTGAAGACTACATCAATGGCTAGAAACATCTTTTTATGACTGTTTTATGAGAGACCAGGTCAACATTTTCACATCTCCAGGATTTACCTTACCTTAATAGTATATAATTTTATATATTTATAATATATTTCTATGTGCATTCAAGTACCATGGAGGGGATCAGTAAGGGATCTCAAACTTATTTTTAACTCTTAGACTGTTGTGTAATCTTTGCACACCACTGAAAGAAGGACAGAGGCAAAGTGGACTTGGATAATAAAACAAAGAAAATTATGGAGAGGCTAATTAATGTCTTGAGTGAAAAAAGATTGTTCGTTTATATGACAGCACAACTGTGACTAGACAGCCATCCATAAAGGCCTGATGCATGTAAGTATATATTAGGAGATGATAAAAAGTGCCTTAGTAGGGGATAAATCGGAATACATTAATTAAGAAAATCTATGTTATCAGAATAAGAAAAAATAAGACTAAAAATCCTTCAGAATAACTTTCTCACCTAGAAAGATGAAATTTCTCACTGCTGGGGAGCTGAGTCCACCTGTAAAGGTAATAGTATTCCTTTTTAGCTCAAAGGCAAACCTAAGGAATGTATTTTTCTGAGGTTACTTACTGGTAAAGCCAGCATCCCACTTGCTTTGCATAACCTTTAAAATGAGCCTCCCATTGAGAGTCTGTGACTTCCCAATTCAGGAAAACCTTCAAAGAGAGTACCCAAGAAAAGGACTGCTGGCTCAAGAACAAGAAAGAAATTAAAAGGATTTCATGATCCAAATTATATTGTAGGAACAAGAGTTTGCATTCAGAGTAAAGATGTCTTGTAAAAGAACAAAGTCAATAGGACTATAAGCCCATACCCTGCCCATTTCACCATTGATTTGGTACAGCTGCAGAGAGACAAGGAAGATTCTGAAAGCATCACAAAAGCAGAAGTCAGCAGATCTTACAAAGACAAATATAAGTTTTAAGTAGAACACCGGTGATCTGTATCATTGATTTTTCTTCCAGCATCTGCATATCCCAAAGGGCGGCCCAAGTCACGAAAGAAAAAGGAATGCTAAATAAAGGAAAGGACGAGCGGGGTGTTGAACCCCTGCCTTGTAACTGGGAAATGCAGCACAGGCGCCTTGTTCTGTCAAGAGTTGGTAAGGAAAAGGAAGGGTTGATGTTTTCATCACTAAAATGTTCACCCATGTCCCCTGCCCTCTGTAGAGCAGTACAGCAGCCCCAGTGAGCTGCTGATCAAGATTCCAGTCAGGCCAGAGATCCTTCAGCAGAGTCAGGGAGGCTGCAGTCACCTTTCTGTGCCAGGAGCAGCGCCGAGGCTTCCCAGGCTCGTCCCGATGGATCATCCCTGCTGCTGCTGCTTCCCTTCCAGTGCCAAGTGCAGCTCCCTGCACTGCGAGCCTACTTCAGGCGACACAGAGCTCCTGACTTTAGACAGAGCCTGCATCATCCATGCAAATCAGTGCCGGCATCAATCGCAGCTAATTACGCGGTGTAAATGAAGCCAAGGCTCCAGCAGCTGGACGGTCCTGTCGGGCTCTGTCCTCTGTGCTGGCCCCTGGGCTCTGTGGGCACAGGAACCACTCACTCACACCTTGCACGCCTGCAGCTGCTTCTAACCGCGATTAACAGGGCACAGACAGCAGATGGAAATTCAGCATTACACTTCCATTCTCTTCCCTGCGTTGAAGATTTGATAAGGTTGCAAATAAGGGGAAACTAAGTAAGACTTGGATCAGAAATTGGAATAAATGAAACCGTGTTTCATAGGCCAGTTTCCTCTGGATCACATCTCACTGTCTTGCTTTCAGGTTGTGGGAGAGTATCTGTCTTTTCTGCCCCATTTCATCTTTACTCTAAAGGCATAAAATAGGAAGCAGTTCTACATATTTCTTACCTGGGAAAACTCTGGGCTTCACCTTCCAGCGTGTGCTCAGCTGGGCTGGAGTGGAAAGGCTGGCACCAGACTCAGCTCAGCTGAGATGGGGCCCAGCAGGGCTGAGAGCTCAGGAGGCTTCAGCTGAGATTTGTGTTACTCAGTGGCATCTTGGGGCCCCAGTTTTAAAAAATAGAAGGTTGTTTATCTTGCACAGTTGTGCTTCCTTTTGCCTCATGTCTTCTCCCATTTACGTGAAGGTGAATGAATGGAAGATTTTGGGGTTGGGCATAATCTGCAGACATAGTGGAGCTCTGACACTAAAAATCTGAAGGTCATACAGAGATCCACATGTGCTCCCTTATATGTGCTTATCAAGTTATTTAATCAAGTAAAGGCCATTTCCCCTAATTTTAAAACAGAGAAGTGGACATTTTTATTTGTATTCCAAGTTGGTTCAAGCTAAAAATATTTCTATTAAAAGTGATATATTGGACAAAAATCACAATTCCAGCAGGATAAAGACATAAAACATTAACTTTACGGTAAAGACAACAAGCCATTTAAAATTCTTACTCCACAGAATTCAGTAACATTCAAAATGATTGAAAAAGATTTAGTCTCATTCATTGACTTCTAGCCTAATTCTGACTCTGTAGTTAAACAAATTAAGTCAATGAAAAGTAATTCCTTAATTCCAATGAGTTTTGGATCAAATGTATTATAACAGAAGGCACAAAAAAACCTATATGAATGGCATAGGAATTTTAAGCAAGGAGAAGTACTGTGACCTATTATTGAAAACCACAGTCCAGGACATGGTCCCTAAAGAAAAAAAAAAACAACTTTACTCATTAAAAAAAACCCAAAACCCACAAACTTCTTCTCTAAACATCAGTATTTTTGGGGGGTTTTTTTGGGTTTTTATTACATATTATGAAATTTAGAGGAAATAGATTTCTCTAATTTTTGACCAGTATGCAAAATAATTTTTAAAGCTATTAATTACTTTCCAACAATATTTTATCTCATGACTTTTTACTGTCTCCCACAGGTAAACAACTATGAAAATAACTTATTCCTCTGATACTTCCATACATTCTAAAAATGCCTAGAAGGCAGCAAAGAAACCCAGCTCCTTGTGCTGACTTGTCATAAAGCATCCCATGTTACTTCTGTGTATTTTACAGTTATTGTTTCTATTTTACTCTGAAGAATAAGAAAAAGCCTTTTAATTTCCCCTCAGAGAGCATCAGAGCATTGTTCTAAATATGTAATATTTTGTTTGTTTTGTTGCTAAAGAGTTATAAGGCTTCAATGGTACCACTCTTCCCCTGGTTCTGAAGGTGTCAGATCTGCCATGCCTTGCGAAATCAAGGGAAAGAAAATCTGGAAGTGACAGTTTGCACTGAAACCAGATGACAGCTCTTAGCAGCACATACTCCCTTTTCAAAAGGCGTTTTGCAGGGCTTTACATAATGGTCTCCAGAAGACTTTGTTGTTGTTGATGCTCATTTGGAAACCAGGACTGGATTCCAGATAGGAACTTTATAGAACAGCAGCTCCAGGTTTCCTGGCATCAAACCTTCACTGGGTTCCCAGACACTTTTCGGTTTGTGGAAAAGGCAGCTCACATTAAGTGACTTGTGAAGGGGCAAATGTTAATCTCATTTCACCCATCTTTTCACTCAGGAAATGATTTCTCTTTTGGCAATCGGCAGTGCCAAACAGATACGGATGACTAATGATGAAGGTCATTTGCTGAACATTGTTCCTTTCTGAAGGAGAGGTTCATTTCTCAGCTGCCATGGACGAAGTTAGGAAATTTTGTACAGCAGGCAGAATTTTAAGAAACAATGGATTTTTCTTTTTATGAAGGCAGTTCCTTACTTTCAGTCTGTAATTGCAAGTGTACAGTCACAAACACATTTTCACAAACTTAAATACAAACACAGGTAATGAATTAACACTTAGTAGCTTAACTGACATTGATTTAATTCTTCAGTTATATTGATTTATTTGGTGAAAGTACCTTCTTCACCTCAGTCTATTTTGCTTATTTCTTGATAAGAAAGTAAGCTTTATATAGGTGTCAAATGGTCATTATTAAAATTATTCTAGGGAAATTTTTACAACTGTATCCTCACATAAAATTGCAGTTGTAGTTCAGTGAACTCTAATTATTCTAATTACCTCAGCTAGAGGCTGGTTTGAAAATACAATTTGCCTACTGTCAAATAATCAAGTATGACAAATCTAAGGTAGAATTAAGTGTCGGTGGTTTATCCCCAGCCAGCAGCTAAGCCCCACACAGCTGCTCACTCACTGCCCCGGCAGGGCAGGGGAGAGAATTAGTAGGGTAAAAGCAAGAAAACTCATGGGTTGAAATAAGAACAGTTTAATAATAGAAACAATAATTTAAAAAACCTGCCTCCCAAAAGAAAAAAACCAAAACCAAACAATAAATTGTAACAAAAAGGAAGAAGTACAAAACCAGGAATAAAATCCAAGAAAGGCAAGTGATGCAAAGAAAAACTGCTCAGCACTGGCTGCCCGATGTCCAGCCAGCCCCCAGGCAGCTGCCCACGCTCCCCGTAACCCTCCCCACAGTTCGTACACTGAGTGTGAAGCCGTGTGGTTTGGGATATCCCTTGGCTCAGCTCTCCCTGTCCCGTCCCCTCCCGGCTCCTTGGGCACTTCCAGGCTCCTTCACAGGGTGAGGTGAGGAGCAGAAAAGGCCTTGCCTATGTAATCCCTGCTCAGCAATAACCAGAACATCCCTGCATTATCAAACTGTTTCCAGCATAACTGCAAACCACAGCCCCACACCAGCCACTGTGAAGAAAATTAACTGTATTTCAGCCAAACCAGCACAGCAAATCACTTTATTCTTTACCAAGAGATGCTGCAACTTTTGAAAGGTAGCACTGTGCCTTTACACCCAGCCACAGAGACTCAGAGAAAAAAAGTTTTAGACATTCTATTTAATTATAAGCTTCATTTTCGTTAATGGCATGCTCTTCACAGATACTTAATAGGAAGCTTTTTTGCAAATTGCAAAGTGTACAGTACACAAAAAAGAGACTTCCATTGTAATCAAGCAAGAGTCTTACGCACAGATAAATTACTTTTTTCGAACGAGAATGCTGTGACAGATGTTTTACAGTAGTCTATTGCAGCTGCTCTGTGCAGCACATCACAGGCTGCCACCTTCCCAGCTCAAGGGGCAAGACTGGCAGAGCTCTGTGGGCGTCTGGCTTGGCTGGGAGGCTGCCCCTGGCTGCACACAGCAGAGCCAAGCCCTGTGAATGCAGTGTTCCTGGGCGTTCAGAACGCCAGGGATTCCCTTCTCCCGCCTGCACACGCATCTCTGTCTGCAGAGCACAGACACGGCGCTGGCTCTGCCCGGCCGGGTGCACACAGCTGGCACTGCCTGGCACCCCTGTCCCACACAGCCCACAGCTCTTTCTGCTCCGCCTCTTCCAGCACAAATGGAAAAGCAAAAATCCGACTGAAGAGGTTTTGATCACAGAGCAAATCTGTTTCACAGTTATGATGAAAACAGTCCGGTTTTCGCTTGTTGCAGTATTTATTCAGAAAATAAGGCACAACAGAAAAGACCTGTGGATTAATTCGGTCTCAGTTTATAGTTAGACACTGTCCTTTCCTCAGAATGGATTGCACTGCTGTAAGCTAACCCACAAGCACATAAAATAATCAGAGAGCTCTATTTGCCATGACTTATACTTCTGTGGAACTATTGAAGTAGCAACATATTATCCCACAGGAAAGACATTATCAAAGATTAGAAAAACGCCTCAGAAGAAAGCAGATTTTTATGTAAAGGCTGCTGTGATTTACCAGTAACCATTCAGTGAGAACATTACTCATATTTTATAACTGTGAAATAGAAAAATACCTTTTGAGCCTGTGCAACACCTTTAAATTTCCCAAATACTAAAACAAAACCAACACAAACAAAATTTTCCAACCACTACAGGCAGAAAAAAACAAACAACCAAAACTTTGATTGATTTATAAAAGAAATAATTTTATGTTGTCCTGATACAGTTCAGTCTACAAATCATACCTAAGTTGGTTCATAAAATTTAGTATGAAATGTAATAAGCATTCAATATTATAATACATTTACCCTTTTCTATAAATATACTCTGAAACATCTGTTTAACAATGTAATATCATCAATGTTCATGAAGTAAACTTTGGAGTAAAAAAAAAGCATTTTTCATATTTGAAAAACCCCATTGTTTGTGCATGCCCAGTGATTCAGAAAGAAATCCTGTGTGTATGGATAACCATCGGCTTACTCTATAGAGCTGGACTTTTAGGCTGAGAGAATAAAGGAAACAAAGAAAAAATTGGAACATAGGGTCTCCCAACTTGTTTCCGTATCTATTTCTGGATTCCTGTTTCTTAAATACAGAACATTTTCTTGGAACATTCTAGCTTCCACACGGATTTTAAGTATAATTTTCTCTTTCATCATCTGCAGGAGTTCACAAATCCTGGCAACTCATCCTGTAATCAACAATTGGATCTAGCTTGCCTTGTGCTTTTTTGCTTTGCTGAATTGACAGCTTTTGAACCAGCTCTGCAGGGTAGCTCGAGGCTCTAGGGCAGAGAACACAGACAAAGAAAAAGTAACAGAATAAGCAAAATAGGAATAGGGTGGGAGAAATACAGTAGTGGTAGTGAGGGCATGGGAGAAAGAAAAATGAGCTGTTCGATCAGATCAGATGGCTCCTAGTTTCACTTTGTTTCACAGTAGAGGACAGAAAGCACTTCCTGGTGCTGATGTCCATAAGCGAATTTAAAATGAGTGATAAAGCACCCTCCTGCACAGAAGTTATAAATTCTGTTCATCCCTGAAGCAGCTACATTGCTGTTCATATAAATGCTCTAAGTAGTGAAGTGCAGGTTTGAAAGAAGCAGCTTGGTGCATATTTTGATGAGGCGAGGACTAGGAAAATTGAATGCCATGAACTACAGCAGCTAATTCAAATTTCAACTAGATCCTAGCTCTCATTAAAATACAAACTGACAAAATAATTTGGTGCTGCTGTGACACAATGAGATTGAGGTTGAGAGTATTAAAATGGCTGGAGTACCCTAGCAGTAAAATTTACAATTAAACCTAAAGCAAGATTTAGGGGGGGAGGAGTGGGAGCGGAAAGGCCTTTTTCTTTGGAAAAAGGCAGAAAAACATCTCAGAGGGGAAAATGTTTCAGTGATAAACTCTCAAACCCAAATGAGTGAGAAAGGAGCTGATAACACTCTTAACTCAGTATTTCACTCTGTGGTGACCTGCCACACACCACCGAATTGGTTTCAGCCCCTGCCTTCTACCAGGGAATTTTAATTGGCACCCAAGGCCAGTGAGCTGCCTGGAGCAAGTCACAACAAAATAACTCCCTTCAGAACTCTTGATGCCATCTTATTAGACAGAAATAGTTTAATATTTTTTGATAAATAATTACTATTCAGATATAAAATATATGAATAAATTGTTTATGCTTACACTTGCTTTCTTTGGTATAAATATTGGTGGAAATATTACCCAGCAAAGCAGTGGAGGGTGGTGCCCACCCAGGCTCTGAGGTGTGGCACAGGAGCCCCGTCTGAGGCAGAGAACAACAAACCATTCTCAGCTCTTGTTGAAGGTCACAGGTCTGTGCTCGCCATCAAGTACTCTCTTTGTATTTACACTGTCTCTATTCACAGCATTCTTTTATCATAACTAAGTTTTAAACCAAATCTTTCACATTAAAGCTGTAACAAAGCATTTTCACTTTTAGAAATGCTTAATTTATAAAAAAAAAGCTCTTGCCTATTTTGTTCAGATTCTACCTACTTTTAAGCATTTCAGTATCATTGCTTTCATAAAACAAGACTTAACATCTGAAGCAGACATTTTTTCTGGATTGTTTGCAAAAATGTTGGAACTCATAGTAGACCATAACAGAACATTAAAGCATAACATTGATTCGGTGAAAGCGTGACAAAACAGACACGTAATACTTAATTGCAAATTTATTAAAACATTTCCTTTAGTTGTGTTCAATCTATACTAATAATTCACTTTAATGGTCCAGTCATCAATACCAATGCCAGCTGCATCATTAAAGAGAGGAGATGGATATGAAGGACACATCAGCACGGGCTTCATTGGAGGTGCAGTGAAAGCAAAGTGCACAGATCTTACAGGATCAGCAGTACCCAGCACAGCTCTGCCACTGAGTGACATTTATGGCCTGTATTTAATGGCCTGTGTTTAGATTCTGAGGACAGCCTCCTCCACATGCCTTGTGGGACTGAGTCTCATTTTAGGTCAACTTGGAAATTCTTAAATGAACTCTAGAAAGATAGTAAGGAGAACAGTAAGGGAAACTGCAAACAGGCAAAACCTCGATGCCATTCAGAGCAGTCTCTGAAATTTTTTTCACTTTATTTGTTAAACATCTGTCTAGTTCTGTTGTTATTATACTGTACCACCAACTTAAATTTATCTCTGTCAGATTTTAAACAGCACCTGGAATGCAATTATATGCCTCATGATACGTTAGCAGCAAGAGGGGAATTCATCTGACATTTTTAGCTTGTCCCTGTGGGATATTACAAGGGCAGGGTGCTACAATGAAAAGTGAACAAAAAGGAAAGAAAAAAGTGCCTCAAAATTCAAAATTCTCGTGTTAAAGTTCAAGAAATTAACACAGATCACTGTTAATCCATAATCATAAAGCAAGCACATAATCAAAAATGATCAAGAACATTGAATTGTGTAGCCCAAACTCTAAGTAAGAAGTTTAGTTAAGAATAAATATTTTATTCAACTTATGCCAGACAACTTCTTTGTATGAGTAAAGCCATGGGAAGGAAGACAACCTACCCAGCTTCAAGAAACCAAATGGACTATCACACCCTTTGTGATCTTTGAGAGAAAAATAGAAGTGTATCAACTAAAATCACTGGTTTCAAAACCCAGCATATAATCGATGAAATTTTGGGTGCTGTTTTGTTGGTTTTTTTTTTTTTTTAGTTCTTGACCCTATACCTCTGAGTTACAGGAAATCTTTCCAATTCCAACAATACAGAAACAAACAAATCATCCTTGCTGCTGTAGTCAAAGCCACACAGAGAACAGATCCAGAAAGTCTTTATATGAGCAAGAAAAAGCAACAGAACACATTTATTGATCAAAAGAGGGCCAGTGGAAGAAAGGTGCACACAATGCCTAGTTAATAATAGAACAAACTAGTAACTATAAAAGAATGAATACTGGCCCAAAGCCCCCAGCTGGTGAAAAGGCTGTGTCATGACACAGCTCATGCCATGGAAACCAGGTTAAAAAAATGAAAGCTTTTGGTCTAAATTCCAATATTATTCAGTGACAATGCCAACAAAACCTTAACTGTTCCTCTCATGCCTGGTGGTGGCTTGTGTTCTGTAGAAACTTTGAGGAGGCAACATAAGATCTAGCACAAACTAAGCAAAAAGCTTTGGTGGCACATTTCAACACATGCTGACCTTCAAGCAGAATCCCAGAAATGAACCTCATTAATGAAGTGTGCTGCAAGGTTCACAAGTGATGCAAGAGCCTCGAGGGCACAGCCCTAGGGGTCCAATAGTCTTGAAGCTCAGTGTGGAAAAATGTACTTCTCTGTTTAAAAAATCCTCAACAATACTGCTGGCCTCCACTGTTAATATGCCAGAGCCCTTAACCTGCATCAGTACTTACATATTAAAATGAAGGATAAGAACCCATCTGCTGGAATAACAGACAAAAAGTTGGTGATGTCAGAATAATTAGATATTCTATTTGTATTCTCTTGTGGTCCAGTTTTCAAACCATGCAAGGTACCTTCCAGCAGCAGGATTAACCGTCTACCTGCATCTGTCTTGGAAAGGAGAGGAAAAAGGACTTTTTCCCTACTAAATACCACAGTACCTGAAGGAGAGCTGCAGCTGAGGGAGTCTTAGGCAAAGAACTGGAGTGAAATGATTCTGCAGGGTTCTGCATGACTTAAACAGTTCCATTAACAATGCTAAGCTGACAAACCCACACTGACATCAGGTGTTTACTGTCTGTTCAAGCGAGAGCCCAGCTCCCTCAGAAAACAACCCAAAGATGTTACAAACACCGAGTGTTCGGACAAATTGTATCAATTCCCCTTGCGGGGAACACAATGCTTTTAGCCATCAATACTGAATGCAATGCTGTGAGCTTTGTAAGCCTTCTCTACCCTTTCTTATCCCTCGCACTAATTAATCTCAGTGGGATTTTGTAAAATGATGCCTTGATCCCTGTTCTTAAAATCAGAGCTGAACACGGTTAGAAGGGAAAAAGGGGTTTTTCCCTCGGTATTTATTTCAAGGATCCCTGGTGCTCTCTGTCCAGGTAAAACACTCCGAACATGCACATGGAAATGCCCACCCCAAAATGCACCCCCACGATGGATCAGGTATAGAATTACAGGTCTTACAAATCAGCACATCTATCAAAGATTCCCCAATGAGTGAGGCCAAGTGAACCCCCCTCCCGAGGAACCCTCCCCTGGCCAGACCCATCTTTTAGTTTACAAAATGTTTTCCAGAGAGGACCTTGGTGTCTGAGGCTTCCCAGATGTTCAGTCTCCTAACTCAACAAAACATCAACTCTAGGAATGTAGGCTAAAAAGAAACACCAATAATACAAAAGGCCACAATGGCATACAAAAGAAGTATAAAAGAAAAGGCAAAAAATCATTATGGCATCTAAACCGTGAGAACATTAACAGTAAAATCACATTCAACAACCATTTCTAATCTGGCAGTTTACTTCCAGTTACTTCCCCAGCCACTGCATTTTAAGAAACCCCAACTGCATTAAGAAACCCTCAATGCAAACCGATGGCATCAGGATGTCACACCATGGAAACCAAGCCTCTTCACAGCACAGAGTGACTCCATGTTCTGGGGATCGGGGTCAGGGAAAGTGTTTGGGGTTTTTTTGGTTTGGTGGTTTTTGGGTTTTTTTTGTGACAGATCTCCTTTCAAGCAGGTGTTCAGTGTTTCCTTTCAAAGTAGGGCCAGTGGCATAGTGTTACACCTGTGCTACAACAGGACTAGAATAGAAGAGTGATGATAGATAGGCACATAATTCCCACATTCTGGGGGTTTTAAACTGACAAAATTTTTAAAATACTTTCATTTTTTTATAAACATTGCCTTATAAATTACTGTCATTAGAGCTAGTAGCTCATTTTGGGGAGAATTCTCATGACCACAGCTAGGGAAAGCACTAGTCAGGCAACCACTTTACTTAAATCACAGGAAAAACAATATCAATACATAAGCAAAAATATATAATTCAAATATTTGCACAGGTAAAGAAACATAAAATTATCTTCCAGCTTTTTTTACAGCACACTAAATCAAATATATTATCTTTTGATTGAAATCTCTATTAATAAATTAAAAGACTTTTTTCAGCATTCTTATTACTTCAGAACAAATATTGGATCATTAAAGTTCAGCACCATAAAATATGGTAAAGTCACACCTAAAGCAGTAAAAAATGGGGAAGAAAAAATCTAAAAGAACTTGGTGTAAAAAGGCCAGAAACACAGAGGGCAGATGTTCATGAATTGCATAAAAACGACCTTTTCCAGTCTCCTCACCTTACAGCTGGACATTGGAGAACACTGTATAGTTGCAAATCTCACACAAAGGTAAATACAGAGACAGGGAGTCTCAGGAGCCTGTGAATTACTAGCAGTGTACAAAAAAACAGGCTACAGAAGGATCCTCCTCAGGCATAATCTCAATTTTGCTAATATTTTAAACAACAGTTTGAATTATCACTTCAGAGGTTCAGCTTTGGCTATAATAAAGGCTAATGAATTTTTGTCATCCTGATACATGTTTGTCATGACATCAGCATCACTGCATACATTAACAAATAAATAGTAGCAGAACCTGAACTTAAAGTCTATTGCAAAAACTCTGCAAAGTCAGTTCTGAATAATGAAAGAAAAAATCTTCCAATAGGTTTAAATAAGAGGTCAAAATAGGCACTGGTTGTGAATTAACAGTAAATGGCATGACCTTAACTTCATTTCAAGCCAACCTTCTTTTTCATTGAGACAACACTTTAGTCTGTTGGCAACAATTTAAGTAATACCTACTATTTGCTTGCATTTGTAACTTGGAATATATTTGGGTAGAGGAAAAAAATATATTTAAATCAGAGCTTCTGAAACACTGTAAAATTGAGCTTTTGATTTAAAGTGCTTTAAAAGCACGTTACCAGCCCCAGCTCTGCCTAAGTAGCTTTGCCAGTGGTGACAAGCAGCATAAGTGGCACCTATCCAAAACCTGAGCAACAATTCTGTATTTTCATGTAATGAAAATGGTGAATTTCAGTAGATGGTAAATGAAAATATAAATACTGAGCTTCACAGTTAAGTATCTTCTCTTTCCTTTTGCTATTGTGGGATAGACAGTGGACCAGAGGAGTAAGGTGGTCTTTGTTTAGGAGGAATGTCAGACTTGGTATTGAAACACCAGCCTTCAAATCTTTTTACTGCAATTTATACTTGCAACTTTATACTATATACTACTATATACTATATACTTTATACTACTCTATACTTCCTAAAAGCCTAGGAAAAAGATTGCAATGGTTTTCAGCAGCTTTTTCCACTGGTTAAACTGATTTCTGTATGGGCTTTAATAGCGAAGAAACAAACATTAACCACTTAAAGCTCTTGATACACACACACATCTATATCCTTATCATTATGATTGTTATTCTGCAAAGTTATCACAGTCCTGCAGCATTTTTGTTTATGGAGAGGCCAGGTCTCCCCTGACTCAGGTTTGTAGTTTCATGGCAAAAAATTCTTGTATTACAGGTCTTTAGAGTAAGAGAAAGATCCCCTCCTATGCTTCATATCATAATTCTCTTACACTACACGGAGCTAGCAGTGCCTTATCTACTTCAATGACAATGTCAGAATCTAGTTTTATTTGGTCTTCTGATTATATTAGTGTCATTTAAATAAGCATCTGCTTGCAGTTACCCCACACTGAAATTACCAAGTGACAGTAGTATTTTTGCTCTCTTTGTATAAGGAACGAGATTGGCTGGCGGGGTTGTTTGGCCATTACAGAGCGTTATCCGTGTTTCAAACTTCATACCCATGATAGTATGGACAAGATAAAGCAAAACTGATTTAAATACATAGTTCTCTGTCCAAACAGCCTTGGTCCAAGTGATTAAACATGACTAAAATCCCACACAAACAGCACTTGAATAGATAATGCAGCTTGCTTCTATGAAGGTATTTCTATGGATTTTTTCCCACCCGCTTCTTCTATGTCTTCTGTGAAAGTCATAACCCTGGGTTTTGGGCAGTACAATTAAGTGGAAAAGTCAGAATATTGCACAAATCAGCTCTCCATCACACAGCCTGATCCTAGCAATAAATCCAACTAACTACTCTCTGGTACAGTATTTGAGGAAGAGAGCTGCATATTTATTGGCCACAAGAACAACACTGTTAATTAGCTAAATCATGGTACTACACACGAGGAAAACCCATCCACTTCATCATCTGATTTTACCAGGCTACAGGAACGCCAACTCAGTCAATTGTGATGCACATAAGTTATAAAGTGTACAATTAATTTTTTCTGCATGGCTATAAATCTTCTGGTTTTGAATAATTGACCCTTGTCAATGGGACAAATGACAGATATACAGTGACAAAAATTGTAAGTTAAAGATGCAAAATCTCCCCCAGCAACTCAAATGTTCTTTCAAACTTGTCCAATCCTAAGCATTTTCAAAAGCCATTCAGTATAATTTTGTAATCAATGGTATTTCTCCAAACTACCCTATAGACAAAGCTATGCTGTAAAGTATTTCTTCTCCACTTCATCTTCCCAGGCCAACAAAGGCATCACACATCATTTATAGTGTTCTCCTGAGTCCCCTTACACTGTCTTCACCAATATAAAACAAATGGAAATAAGCCACATCAAAATCTATACTTAGTCCACTGAAGTAATAAATAGTCTTTACATTCTTCTGGATGTTTTTTCATTATACCTGCTGTTGGGGACAATTTTTGTCATGCAAATTTATGGGCACATTAGGTATAATAATTCTGTTTTGTATTTTATCTCTGCAGAAACACTATTAGGAGCTGTTCTAGTCATCTGAGTGCAATAAAACAGTTATGCTTTTAACACATCTTATTTGCCTATGAATAGCTTTTAGCAGGATAACCACAGGCTCCTTTTTATCAGCATATTAACATTTAATGTATGTTTGGACTCAGGGCCTGTGTGTTTGTTTTAAAGCAAGATTATGGCATTAAGATTTGTGAAGAGCTCCCCATTGGTGTCAGAGGGGAGCAGTTAAACATGACTGACATGAGGTTGTGTCAGGCACAGCCTTACCTAAGTTTGCTTTTTGTGCAAGACATTCTCTGGAAGACTTTAAAGAGGTGGTGCTTGCTCACCCTTGCTCTGAAGAGAGTAATTTCTAAACTTCAAAGGGAAACATCTCCATGTGCAAGCATCACTAATAGTATCCTAAAAGTGTCCTTTTATTTCAGTCAGGATAAACTGGGAGCAAAGACCTGCTGTTTACAACTTAAAACTGGGTTAACTTTAAACTGTTTTTTTTTGCCTGGAGGAAGTAGATGACCAGTCCAAGCTGGCAGATCTGGGTTAGTCTTTTACAGGGGACTGACTGCCTGTTAAAATAGGAGCAAGGCCTGTTCTCCCACTGACACTGCTGCTGGTAGAACGCCTGTGCTCACAGGGGAAGTAGATTTAGCAAATATACTTATTTTTTACAAAATAAGTGTGCAGCAGGTTACACACTATGATACACGTGCAGCAGCATCCAGCTCTAGAGGGACACCAGCAGCCAGTGCAGTCTCAAGACAGCAAAGCATTTACATGCTGAGATATATCAACAGTGCTGAGCATTTCCAAGAAATGCGAGTTGGCTTTAGGCACACAGCTTAGCTGCTGTCAGAGGAAGGCAGTATAGCTGGGAAACTGCAGGTGGTCAAGGCTAAATTGGCTTAAATTCAAACATTTTGCAAATATTGACTGCATTTCTTTTTCATGGGCAATCACACTTTCTACCAATTGAGTGTGTAGAGTATACATACACGTGAAGCTAATTTTTGCTGAAAAGAGTCCATAAGCAAAATACTATATAAAATACGGAATTTATATCAGTAAATAGTATAAACTTTGGGAAGAGTGACTAAATTAGGCCTAAGCAGTCTCATAACAGAATTTCTGACCAGCTAGCTTTTTTTTCCTACCTGAGATAGTGCTACGACATCAGCTGAAAAGATCATTTCAGCTAGATAAAAAAGACTTGGAAATAAATTCAGTCATAACCAAACTCATTTTGTCTAATTTTGCCTTCCAAAGATTTAACATGCACTGCCTGCACCAGTCATAAAAATTAGAAAGTTTAACTTCATTAAGGTAAAGTTACAAATGTTGGCAAACAGACAGTAATTATGGACCTGTCAAACCACACTGAATTGAATAGAAGGGAACTACTCAGCCTTTCTAATCCTAATTTTGGTAAAGTACAACATACCATTACAAAACATCACATCAGTAAACTTATGACCACAGAAAAACAGCTGAATATGTTAGGGCAATTGAAAGCAATTGCATTCAAATAAAATTTTAAGTGCAAATCTGGACCTGCAGACATGGGAATTAAAATATGGGTGACATGCTGTGAAACCCTATTAATTTCCTCTATTTTTTTTTTTTTTTCCATGTCTATGCTGATTAAAATGAGTATTTGCTGAAATTGCTGTACTGGAACAATAACTACCAGCAATGTCACAGGCACCACATCCCATTCTGATTTGTCACATCTTTAAAAGCCAAATTTTTTATGAAATTACTGTAGAAATTTTAAAACTATCAGCAGTGGAAAAATACTTGTTTTTCACAAGTAATGGTTTTAATGCTTATTTTCTTTTATTATAAAAAGACCTTTAGTACTACATCAATGACAGCAACATTTAAGAAAATAAACTCATTCCTCAAATGTGCATTTCTAGTCTAATAGCAGAAGCTAATATCTTGGTTAATTTTACATGAACATTTCCATTACCAGCTCAAGCTGCCTGAAAAAATAAATGCCTTCATAATGCCTGTTTTCAAGTTCAGTGTGCTCCCCTTGTCTTCCTGTAACCACTTTTTCTGCAATCAAAATATTTCGGAGTCTACCTGACGGAGCCCACACAAAAGCAGATCCGTGCATGCAGACGGGAAGGTTCTTCCCAGTTCTTTATTTTGTTGGGTAGCTCTGATCCCTGCAGGAGCAGGGTACTCCTGACTGCCAGAGCTGCTCTGCACGAAGCTGGGCAAAGACAGGTGCTGCTCTGACCCCTGGGGCCAGTGCTGAGTGCCCTGGCACCTTTCTCTTCCCCCAGTTCTATTTGATCTTAGATAATGGATTCTATTGATGAGTGACTCCTCTATTTATTTGGATACTGAGCGCTTATTCACTCTCAGCTCAGTTCAAGTTGTAAAATGTCTCCTAAGACATTCTATATATTGCAGAAAGACATTAAGTTCCTCACAGGAGTAAGGTCTAAATAATATTTTGACTTATGCAGCTGAAATGAGTAACAAAATTCCCTGCAGAACTACAGCTATTAGCTGCACTTCTGATACAGAAGTGTTTCCTACTGAATAGTCTACAGCAGTTATGTGAATTACAACTTATATTAATTCATCTTCTTCACTCATTTTTCATTTACATCAAATAAGTCCTGTTTTTTTTTTTTTTTTTGTACTGTTCCCAGAAATGGGAGAAAATTGGATAATCAGTCTTGAGGTACTAGTGGTAAAATTAATATCTTCCTTGCACATATATTTCTTAATAGCTTTTTTATTCTGCAATGATATAAAATATTTTACTTTCACTGCAGTCCTCAATTTTATTACCAATGTCCTGAAAAGTCATTTTTTCAGTGAAAGACAACTTTTGTACAAGTAAGAAAAATCTACCAATATACCTATGCTGTTTGCTGACACCATCTTTTCTCCTTCATCGAGTAAATTGAGGGCAATGCTTTCATTTAGTTTGCTCTAACCTGTTTCTAAAGACTCTAATTTTGCTTTTCCTGTCTTTGTGAGAAGTCAGACGATCTTCATTCCCAAACTATGAATGGATATTGTTGTATGTGGTAAACTTGTCAAAGCAACACAGTTCTCTTAAATTTGTAAGCATTGAAAGTACACATTGCAGGCTTCACGTGGCAACGTGCCAGGCATTTTACACGCAGCAGGCAGCAAGACACCTGACTTGTTACTATTTTTCATGTTCTTTGATTTTTGGAAATTTAGAAGCAAAAACGTGTCCATCTTTTACTGCCTCTGGTGACTTTGGATATGCCATGGAGCTGCACAGCTGTCTGACAGTGACTGATGGGAGTGCTGAGCACCTCTGACAGGCAGACCATGCACCTATTACTTTTCTGTTGTTTTTCTTCCCACAGAGTGTTTTTATGGCTTTCATCTTTGCACAGCTCATCTCTTCATAGTTTAATGATGCATTTCCTGTATTTCTCGTGAGAGTTAAAGTTTCACATTCAATCTATTCCCCTTTTGTCTTCAAACTTCTGTTTGACTAGAGGTTCTTACTTGTGGATTTTCCTTCATTCTTACAAAATACAGCTTCTACAGAAAATATTTCTAATGTTTAGAGCTATGAGTTGCAGCAGTTGAACTAGAGGCAGTTCAACACAACCTTTTCCAACTAACAAAAATTCCAGACTCCAAACGACTGCTCAAACTCTCCCTGCAAGCTCAGCTCCCAGGACTGCCTGCCTCTGCAGCTGGAGCACAGCTCCCCATGAGCTCCTTCGAGGGGAGCTGCACCAACTCTGTCACTCCAAACAAGCCAGACTTACCAGTACTGCACCTCCTGGGCAAAGAGAAAATTCACTAAGTTATTCCCCTTTCACGCTTGCAAGGCAGCTTTAAGAGGACAAATATTTGGTGTAACTAAAGATTTGAGAACTGCAGCAATGCTGAAGGGGATGGGGAGAGACAGACAGCAAGAAGCAGCAGCAAGGCAAAGGTTCATCCCAACCATGGGATTTAACTGTTCTCAGTTTGTGATGAAATCTCTCCTGCTGTTACTGTCAAAACTGCAGGGTCTGCCTAAAATCAGAGTCCCTTCCCCCAGACTGTTTAAGATATTTATACACAGCCCCCGTGTTCTTCCCTCAGTAGAAATGCAGGAGCCAATATAAGTGCCTTTCAATACAAAGAGTTAAACAAGAGCGTGAAAAGCTCTGCCTCTGAGTATTCAAAGTTTCCTACAAAAAAAAAAAAAAAAAAAATCACGCCTTCAGCCATTATGAGCACAGATAGAGAAATCAACCTTCTTTATGTGCCAAGGTTTCATTATTAAGAGATAAAAGGAGGGAGCATTATAAAAATGGCACGGACAGTTTTAAAGGCTGGGGAATCACACATCAGATGAAGGCTGAAATGGAGTTAAGATGACACAAAACAAGCCACTGTCAACAGGCCCATTCCAATCACATCATCCTGAATGCAACTGAGACTTGAGAAAATGACAGCAGCATTTTCAGAGTTTAAATCCAATTTTTCCACATGAGGTGAAACTAAACCAGGAATAAAATGAAGTCATGGCTGAAAGAGGTAATTTGTAAAGCAATGTTACAGCTGGTACATTTGAAATTGATTTTTTTTCTGTAAAAAAACCTAAAATATGCCAAATTGTTAAGGAACTAGTTAAATACATCTGAATACACCTGAAATAATCTTTTATATTAACATTTTGACAATAGATGTTGCAACATGAAAGAATTATGACTGAGTCAGGTACCTCCTGTGTCTCTGTATTTGCTCCAAGCCTTTGTTGAATACCTGCCACACGATCTTGCTGCAGTGGTGAAACCATAAGGCTTGAAAATGATGCAGTAACTCTAGAGCAAGCTTTCATTCAGGATGAGGATGGCAGCTTGGTCACACCAAGCTTTCCAGTGTAGTGGAAATGAGTCCAGCACAATGCCAGAGTTACCTGCAGTCTCCACACGCAGCAAGGCACAAAACTCTTCTGCTGCAGGTGTGGTTTCAGGAAGGTAACTGGGAAGGTGTTAGGTTACATTAAGAGAAAAGTCAGTAAAATGTTTGTCAGTACAGAGATTATGTAAATCAGCAACCCCATTATGGGTATCAATCAGCAAACACCCTAGAGATCCTACAAACAATTACTGCTATTGACCCTTGCAGTAGCCAAAAAAACCCAGCACATGGTGAGATTATTTGAAACAGTGCTGATGCTCTCCATTTTTCAAGGAATCCCTTAATATGTTACTCAGCTTTTTCAAATTAAAAAAAATGCTTATTTAGATCAGCCAGCACAAATTTAAAGTTACCCAGAACACTGTCCTAATGCCATAGAAGACATATGTATGATGTAGGAGGCTTTATTTGCCCATAACTTCAGGAAAAGACCTATACTTTTAGCATCTTATTTGTGCATTTGAAGAAATTACATTTCCACACTTATTTGGGATGGAAAAGCTAAGTAATAAGAATTTGCTTCATTTTATATTCTTGACACCTCTTCAGTATTTTAGAGCACATAGTGTATTACTTAAGTATATCATTAAAGCTCATGGAATAATCAATATTAGAGTGATAAAACCAAATCACCCTGTGTGTTTAGAAATAAATTGATAATGAAAATGAAACTTACAAAACAAATTGTTCTCTGAGGCTGAACACAAAGCTAAGCCATAGAATACAGAAGCCAAAGAGATTCAACAAAAAAATTCTGACTATTTAACAAAAGTTACCCAAATTTACTAGATTGTTGCAGAAAAAAAAGGTACCTAGGAAACGGCCTGGAATCTGAGAAGGAAGGACAAAATTAGAACAGGAAAAGGAAAGTAAAAGTACAGCAAATGTCTCACTGAAAAGTTAAAGTGCTTCCTCCTGTATACTATTTTTGGAAGGGGCAAAGATTAGAAGAAGATTAACATCACATCAAAGTGAATGTATCCTACATCTAGACAAAGTGCCTGATCTTAAGAGCACTTGTGCTGATTAACTCCTGAGTATAACTGAAACCAAATGACAGTATTCTCCAGTCAGTGTCAATAAAATCGGGAAGGGAAAACTGCAGGCAATTGAGGTAATTAATCCTGGAATAAATCTGTTCATAGGCAATCCAAACTGAGTAAGTTTTCAGCTCTATTTTACACTAGTCCTGATGTAAGTAAATGGAAAAGTAATAGACATGAATTAAACATTTTCATTTCACAGTACTAAGCATTCACCCATCACCCATGAAGCTCATTCCTCATCCCTTGGGCATCAATTGCGGCAGTGCCTGCTTAATAAATGAGCACCAATTATTCAGAATTATTAAGAAATGTACTCAGCACGTAGTCCCCTCTTTCACGTACATCCAAGAGTGCATAGCAACAGTCTGGCATACAAAATACCAAGGCACAGGGCAATTACAACCCATAAATAACCTTAACAGAGCAACAGTAGTGCTACTAACTATCTCTAACACTGATTGCACTGTTTGGGTTCTTTTTAAGAAATACAGTCTCAGAGCTAGAAAAATGTCCTCAGAAGTTGTGTGTTATAAAAATCAATAAAACTATTGCTGCTCCAACGAGTAACTTTTCCATAAAACATGCAAATATACATATAGTATCTCTTTTTCAGACAATAGTTAATGGAACTACAGATTTAATAACTGGAATTATTAATTGTTATTCCTTTTATACTCTTTCTTTGCATTACTTAAAATGAAAGCAGTTTCAATACTAAGACCTAAGTAATGAGACAGCTACAGCAAATACCATCTGGTAAGGATCACAATATCCCCAACACCACTGAACCTCCCCAGCACGCTCTGCGCAGCAAAAAGATGTTGAAAAGATAATAAAATGTTGACTCAGGAATGCTTTTTAATGAAGAAAACCTCTTGGCTTCTCCTAGTTTTTAACTGTGTTCAGGCTTCCCCTGCACTGTTTTATTTCTGGATGATTTCCCACAATGAGCTTATAATGTTCTTAATTTAAATATTTAATATTTGCTGATCATTTGGCTAATCTACACAAAGACTAATTAAAGTTTAAGTTTTCAAACAGTCTACTTTGAATCAAGTCAATCAGACATCATGTTACTAAGCAGTAAATACAGACCATATTAATTTGGTAAGCTATTACCCATTCCTGTAAGGAATACTTCTGTCTCAAGGAATTTTGAAAGGAGTGTTAGTTCTGGGGACAAAAAAGCAATTCAGACTCTCTCCCTCCTGTTTTTCTCTCCAAGACTGTACCATTTTGCAAATGGAAAGGTTAATTCCCACATATGCTTGTGCACTGAGCCTTCACTAGGCAGGAATTGATCTAACAAAACCCATCTGAACCAATTTACAGTAGTGAAAAAACTCAGATTCCACAGAATCTAGTTATTACTCCCATATAAAGCACTGACTAACTCTAAATCAGGAAGTTCCTGAACCAAAAATCTCTGGAATCTGCCAGTGTTCCCCCTAGAACGACTGGAAATTATTCTATGCTTTACTCCTCCTGCCTCTTCTCCAAACATCTGTTGCTGGCCCTTGTCAGAGAATGGATGTTGAGCAAAATAGACCCAGTATGGCTCTTGTCTTGATAATTATCATTCAGCTTGCTTTCTCTTCATTTTTTGAAAATTAATTTTGATTTAATTTTAAAGTTCCACACATAACTGAAGTTGTGAAAGATAAATTTCATTTTTACAATGAAAATATTTTTGTTTTGATGCCTTTTTCTACTAATACAGTGTATTTTCACATACACAGAAATCTAAATTCAAAATGAAAACTAGTCAAAATGTTTCATTAACGACACTACCACTATTCAAATTTTATATGATTTCCCTCTGAAGAGACACTGATCTCACAACTAATCAAGTGTTGGTACAACTTCATGATGCTTTCTCGTTCAATTGAATTCTATTATCCTCCAGAGTTTCTTCAGTCACAGAGGACTTTAAAAATTTTTGAATATTCAAGCATTCTATCCTTCCTGAATTTATTCACCTTTTCTCACTTTTTCGTTTTTTGGTTTTCAGCTGTCCTTACTCTTAACAAACATTTTCAAATCAGCTTTTCCTGAGCAAATCTCCAGAATATTGTTGGGTTTTTAAGCCACACAACCCTTACTTGAAAACCACACTGTTATACATCCATTACTCAAAGAGCTGAAAACGTTCTACCATCTCTGGGAGGTTTTTGAGCTCTCAACCATATCATTTCTATAGCATAAGAATAATGCATGTTGCAATAGTTGCATGGCTACCAAAGCTTGCAGGGGTTAGATCAGAATTACTTTGACCACGACTATAGATGATGACATTATTCTGTAATGCTAACTTAAGAAACTTTTTCTGAATTGGAAGAAAGAATGAACAGTACCACTTTTAATATTTTATTTCTGGGCACTCTTACAATTTGCATGCTTGTGAATACAGAAAAAAAAAAAGCAATATAATTCAGATCAGAGCGATATTTTCTAGGGTAATAAATAAATCCATGCAGACTGCTGACAGCAATTACAGGCAGATACAAATGATAGCACATAGAGGGAAAGCTTTCTCCTCACATGTCACAGCAAACAATGCCATTTGCTGTTTTCCTGTAGCACACTGCTGTCTCCCATATGGTGTAATAGCACACAACTGTTTTGTTGTTTTCCTTACACTCCTTTCCTACTCCCCCTCCCAGGTTTTCTTACTTTTATCTGACCAGGAGTTACATCAGTGCCCTGAAAATAGAGTACAACAAGCAAACAAGGATTTCTGTAGCAGCAAATGCCCAAATACTTAGAAACTTACAGTTTTTAGTATTTCAAATTCAGAGAAACAGCTGGAAACATTTACAAAGTCACAAGCTGCCAAAATACAATACTTTCTCATTTAAGCATCTCTTCCTGTGACTGCTGAGGAGGTTCATCAGACAACAGGCTACACTGTAAATCCCATTGCTCTCAAGAGGACTGCAGCTCCATGACTAGTTTAGATGTCTCTTACACTGATTAAAATTAGCATTTAAAATATACACACAGGGAATATTTTCTGAAAACTGATAGTCAGGTTAAGGCTTTGTCTTGTTCTGCATTTCCAAGTTTCACTGATGAAGCTGCACCTGTTCAATTCAAATCACATATACTGCTCAGCAGGTTTTGACTTCATCAGAATTTCTGATATAGACAATTTCCCTGCAGAAGTGTTCTTTTGCCTGATTAGTATTTGGGGTGTTCTGATGGCATTTGCTCCATTACACTGGAGGGATAACAGGGTTTTGCTCCAATTGCATCTGCAGCCATAGTTGCCTACATAAGATGGTCCAGCCTGTGCTCATCATTGGTCTGGCTCATAAAAGGTAATTAAATGATTCATGAGTTCTTCCCAAGCCATCTAGAATTTGTGCTGAGTTCCAGACAGGTAAACATAGGGCCAGACAATTTAAGAAAAATGCAGTGAAAGTGCTGTGGCATCATTTAAGACCTGCCATTGGAGCTTGCCAGAGACATCCTGCATTGTGTCTGTAACACACTCCAGCTGTGCTGCCAGTAGTACAGACAGGGCTGTGTAAAGACAAATCCTACAGCACAGGACACATTCCAGAGCAGGGATAAAACTACCCTGGAGGAGCCACAACATCTACTGGCTCAAAAATGACACAAGTGTTATGCAAATGGTATAGCACAGGGCAAAATGAGCCTGCTGCTCTCACACCTTCCCCAATGTCTGTTAAATTCCAACACATATTCCCTTTACCTATCAGATTCCTGACAAGAGACCATAAGATAAAAATAACCCTGGGTCATTTTCTTGACTTATGAATTTGCATTCATGTGACAATATTGCTCTAAGTGGCAACTTTATATTAATTTTTACTTTGATCTTTCTGAATATTTATTAGAAATACTTCCTTCTCTTCATCACATCTCTTTTGGCCGTGCAAAACCAGAAATCAGCAGGGGTGGGGAGTGCAGCAGGAGGTTGAGTAAAACGCAGCAACATGAAGCATTCTGCAAAATCTGAGAAGTGTAAATCGATTCATACAATACCCTGATGAGCAAGAGTCATGTTATCCCATTTTATGGGAATCTGAGACACAATTTAAGTGACTTGCCTAAAGCCAGAACTGTCAGATTGGGGATTAGAGATCCTGGCTCCCATTCTCTTCCATTTACTATTCTGACTTATAACTGCAAAAGGGAGGCATAGCCTGACTCAAGAAATGGTATTAAAGAAAAACTCAAAGAAATTCTAGCGCTAGACTATAACATATGGTTTGCCTTGCAGAAGATGATCAAAAGAGTTTAAGCAACAGCTCAGATTTTGGCAGTTGACAATTTTTGTGGTTTTTTGCAAAACGAGGCAAAACAAAACCTCTGTCAAATACCTAAATTCAGTGTAAAAATACCTTAAAATCAGACTGAAATTTTTATAGAGAGATCTGAGACAACATAAGACATCATTGAAAGACTAGAAAATTATGTGCAAAATGGAAACTTGGTTAGATTTTACAAGTTCTGAGGAAGCAGTGTTGGATATTTCTTGAAGCTGGTGCTCCTTGCATCACTCAGCATTTGTTGTTTGCTATCGGCAACGTAAATCTTACCTGATGTTAGTAGAGAAAACAAGCATGCAAGTACCCTGGAAAGACTGTAACTGGGTTTCTTTCAACCATGTTCAGGAAAAGCAGTGACAGGGACCAGGACATCTCTATTGTATCGATGTTATTTTGTAGTATTTTTTTATAATTCCTAAGTAACATTTAAGTAAGTGAATAATTCCGTTTCACAATATAGCAGTGCTAAGTAATTTTTCCCAAACTCCTATAAAATGCTTTTTACAGATTTGGGAAAGCAAATCAAAGGTACAACTTCACCATCTCAGAATAAGGTACATTAGTACTGAAAACAGTATGCTAAGCTAACAGTGATCTAATTCTATTCCCATTTCACTCTCACCTCTTTTCCACTGCCCCCAAATCCCTCTTGGTTTTTTCTGACAAACTAGAGAACAGCTCCTAAGAGAAGCCAAGGCCATACAAAAACCAAGAAATTTTGCCATTAAAGTTAAATGAAAACAAAGCAAATAAAGTGGAAAATTTCTGCTAAGTTTCCCAATATGTTTATGTACAAGCCCCAAAACACTCCTTTATTTCAGTAGAAGCCACTACATACCAAATCTTACCTTCTGGAGTCTTCTCTTTGACTTGTTCCTAGACTCAGAACTTTGGCATGGTCAGACCTCAGAAACGAAAAGAGGAGGATGTGCCCCAACTAGGACCACAACAGCATTCTCACAAAAATTGTGCAATTACAGAGAGAAAGAATTAAGCAGCACACGACTAAGAGGACAAAGATCCAGAAGGGAAGACAAAGATTCTCCAGGGAAGAACAAATCTAGAAATCAAACACACCTGTTGTGGTGTTCCTTCCCAGTATCCATGCCTGGAAATGAAAGTTATTTTCCAAGTAATTTCATTAAACCAAAAGCATATGTGTTCTACAACACTTGTCCTTAAAATCCCTGCTACTTTGTCAAACACTTCAAAACTTCTCTTTGGCAGCTTCCTTGACATCTCTTCACCCCACCCAGTGTGGCTGCAGCTGAAGAAGAACCTTCTCGAGCTGAGCAGCCAAGTGCTGGTGGCCACAGCAAGGACCCGTGACCCGCATGAGGACTGCAGCCTGTGACAAGTGACAGGAGAGAGGCTCTGGTGCAGGGGAAACAAGTCCCAACCACTGTTACCATAAAAAATGGAAGATACAAAGATCCCTTCCTTCAAAAGCCTACAAGTTTGTCTTTAAATTAAGAAATAAAAGAAGCTGTAGTGTTGGGGTATTTTTGTAGCTGCTGAGCCTCTAACTCAACCTTCTTCCCAAAACAAAAAGGAAGAAACATAACAACTAATATAAGTTATGGTTCTTAACTGCCTGGGGAGCAATTTTATCAGAAAAGAAAACGGCCTGCAATAAACTCAGAACACACTGGAGACTGAACAGCATTCCAAGGAGAGGAAATGAGTGATCCATTTTGCATTTACAAGGTACATCCTGAAGTAATCATTAGAAGCCTTTTTTTTTGCATCTTTTGAACAAACCAGTCATTTATATAAACAGCTCTGCAGGAAAAAATGTTAAGTGCCTGCTTAAGTTCAAGAGACAGGAGAAGGAAAAAGGGATTTTCTTCCATGAAATTAAACATGCCTTTGCTCCCCACAGATGGGAGAACTTCCAAGGGACCGGGTGTTACACAGACTATTTCCAACTGAGTTGCAATCTTGCCATAATAGCAAAATCACTTGAAATTAACTCTTCATATAAGAACTTCTGGAAGCTGGATTCCCCTTACTTCACAGAAAGCCAGATTCCAGTTGTTCCATGAGATAACGTAGGCATTTTGCAATAGACATACAGTCTGCTCCAAAGAATTGGCAGGCAGTGCGTTTTGTATTTAAGGAACACCACAAAATATTATGAAAACAGCATCTGCCAACACTCTGTGTAGTGCAGTCTGTGTTCCAATACCTACATAGCTCATACACAGCATTTAGTGTTAGGCTTCAGCATCAACTGGAAAATAACTGTTCCAAAATAATTCTATCTTTCAAGCATGGGCTTCCCTGAACTTCTAAGCATGTTTTGTAAAAGAAATACTTGTATTCTTTCATTTATGAGCACAAAAAGTATTTTAACTAGAGTCAGCGATATGAAGGCAGGCAAACTTTCCACAGAGCTGCAGAACACATCACAGAACAGGAATATAGTCCTGGACCAAGAAGCCTAGCACACCGTTTAACTGAAAGCAGCAGAAGAAACAAAACTGCTCAATGAAAAAGTCCTGAAATCATTGCAGAGACTAAAATGAAAATATTTTGGTCTGATTTTTTTTTATTTTATGATGTTTCTATTTTTTTTTCTTTTTTAACATGGGGTAGAGGTTGGGAAATGTGAAATTCTGTGTGCTTCTACTCATTAAAGAAAATTTGAGAGACAGACCTACAAGTTCAGCTGAACACAGAAGTTAAGATACAGTGAGTGTGATGTTTTTGTACCTCACAGTAAAAACACATGGCCTAGACACATACAATAGGATTAAACCAAAGTTCCCTAATGCTCAAATTAGCGTGTTCACACTGGCTGTGTGAGTCTGCACCAACAGCACTGACAGACAACACTTCTGGTCTGATGAAGCATTATTTCTTACTTGCTGAGACTAAAAATATTTTAAGTAATATTTCCACTTATCACAACTGTTATTAGTGCTGCATTAAGGCAAAAGACAGGGCATGAAGTGTGAACATCAGATCAATTCAGAGATCACTGTCCATCACAGAGCAATCAATATACAACCTGCAAAAGAAGTTGTTTTTTGTTTCCATAGCATCTGACATGTCTCCCCTACAGGGAAATGTGCTCAAGCACAAACAGAAACAACCCCCTCCCTTTCCTGCATTTATATATTTCTTTGAAAGTGACAGTCAAGTCATTCCTATCGTACTTCATTTTCCTCAGCTTCATCTTCGAACCATGTGTTGCTTGTATCATAAACCACTCAGGGAATAGAATCACAGGGAATTAATTTTTGGTGCATTAACATCTGTTCTTCCTCTCTTCAGTTTGATCCTAGCTCCAAACAACAGACTTTAGTGTCATTGCCTCAGTGGTTTTATGAGTCATAAATAAAAAGGCTTCACATTTCATGCTGAAAATAAAAAAAATTACACGGGTTCTAAAATATTCCCATATATCAAGTAAAGATTTCCCAAATATTTTCAAGGGAGCAGGTTTGCAATAAATGTTGTATAGCTTTTAATCTAGAGGAATCCTTTTTATTCTCCAAAATTCCTAAGCTAGGATTTCAGGAACACAGCATTATTCTGGAAGATATTTTTATCTACTATTTTGTTCAAAAATTAACTAGGATTGCAAAATTGCTTAAGTCACTGTCATGAGGCATTCAAATCTCTTTGCTGAGACTGGAATAGCAAGCCAGCTTCTTTTATTTCATACCAGTGCCTGGAAATACAGTTGTTGTAGGTCTATTAATAATAATTGTTGTGCCTGCAGAACAGCAGCCCAGCAATCCCAAATACTTCAAACACAGCTGGGTCAAGTCTGTGCAAAAAGGCATCAGAAAGCCGAAAGAGGAGATAAATTTCCAAAAACACTCCCCAAAAGTAATTTAATGCCACAAAAGGAAACAGCTAAAAAGAAGCAGCTTGATAAGATGCAGCTGTAATATAAGTTTTGGTTTTGGAGTTTTTTATTAAACTCTTGCTAATCCATTCAGTGACATGAACATCAGGTTAGGTTCCTTTAGTTTATTCATCGGAGAGCAGTTATAGTTCAGCAGTCAGCAGCAATGATCACACATAGACTGAGGAGAGGAGGAAAAGGGAAAACAGAAAAAGACTAAAAGTAAAAACATAGGGTGAACATCAGTTTTTCGATATAAATACTTGTCCACTAAGGTATAGGCAGCTTTAGAAAAAAATGCATAAAGAGACAATAGGTATTAAGCTGCTTTTATTGGCTTCGAAACATCCACACCCTTACACTATGAAGTCTACCTTTCACTGTCTGTTTTGTAACCTAGCAAATGCTACACTTCAAGAGCCTCAAACAGCATTAATCAAGGTTTCTTTAGCAGAAAACTTCTAGATGCTTTTGGAAACTAACAACTATAAGTCAAAGATATACATATCTTTACAACACCCTGCTTCCCTGTCATTTTATCTCACAGGGCCTCTGTTCATGTTGGTCACCTTAAAGGATGAACCATTGTGTAAAGAATAAACTGAACACAGAATAAGGAATTGTACATCAAAGAGAGAAAAATCAACACAGAAATAGATACACAAACCACTCTTCACTCAGGCAGAATTGCATCCTGTGCTGACAAAATCTGCAGAATATATTATTACCATCAAAACAATCAAGGACATTGACTTTCTCTTCCAATTGTTCTTGTGGTTTTATACTGACATACATTTTTCTATTAAGAGTCCATCAATCTAACAAGATTTCATCAGCCAGTCATAACTAATATTCACATAAATGATATTTACTGCTAACCAGTCTTAAGGCCATTGATCTTATATAAGGCTATTTTTGCTCACAAAACCAATCTTAGTGAATTTTGCAGGTCACAAGTCGCAAGATCAGCCACTCTGCATAATAATGTTACAGACAGTACTTGTGATTTAACAAGCCTGACATACACATCCACAATTTCTCTGCCTTCCTACTCACACTAGAGCCTTAAGGATCTTTATTATTACCGTAAATGCCCAAATGCATATTCATGCAAATGATTAAATATAGGAAACTGAAATCCATGTTCTTACTCCAAAGCATAAACAAAACACTCAAACATAAATAGTACATTCCTGTGTGAAACATTTCAGTAGAATGTCAAACATCAATGATGAAAACACTCCCATAAAACTGCTTTGATTATATACAGAAGACTCAAGTCTTTGATCTGAAAAAGATGCACTTTCCCTGAGAAATGACTCACACATTGAACCATGTATGCAACATGACTATTTGCATCTTAATACAAAACCATAAGTAGTACTATGTTTCCTTTGAGAGTAGCTGTGAGGAAATCTTTGAGGGACTCTCCTTGAAATAAAATAAGCATGGAGGTAAATGGAATTAGCAAATGGCTTTGCATTGGGGAAGTTAAATCATACCTGGAAAAAGTTCCCTACAAAACCTCACTTGTAAAGAGGCTTGCTAGGTAATTTTTCGTTCTTTAGTGCAATCATTGTCCAAATATTTGTGGCGGTTTTCACCCCCAATGTCTCTTACTCCACTCTTCTTCTACCTGAAGAGTACCTATCACAATGGCACTTCACTGCAAGGTGTCAGAGACCAAAATTTCCCAGAGGACTGCTGAAACAGCAGCTGCATATGTCCCCCTCTTAATGTAAACTGCAGGGAAATGATAGACAGAATTATATCCCACAGCACACAAAAAAAATTATAACATTCATTTCATAGCATAACCATTCCTGTTTCTACCACTTCAACTGAGACTGTTGTTTAGCTTTTTTAAACCCCTGCAATTCCATCAATGACCTTTTGACTGCACCATATCTATCTAGTCCTAAATAATGCTTTTTATTTATTGATTACACAAACTGATACAATATTTGAGGTAGAGAGTTTGCACTTCTGATCAACAACAGAAATGGGTTAGGACAAAGAAAACACCAAGTAACCATAATGTATAAAGGCAAGTTTATGGTTTAGACACTACCAAATTTGTCAAAACAAAAAGAATTGAATGCTAGCAAGGGAAATCTAAATTCTTCTAGATTTCACAATAGTCATCAATGCTGAAAATAACTTTCTGCTCTTTAAGTTAAGTGCACAACAATAAAAGTAACATTTAAAAATGTATTCCTGATGTACAAGAATTTTAGACCAAAATAAGAACTTGCCATCTTTATCGATACCCCCATATTGAAGGGAAAAAAAACCCAAAAAACACCAAAACAAACCCTCAACATCTGTTTATATTGGCTAATTCTATTAATAGTGAAGAAAGCACAGACTCTTTGTGGATACATCAAGTCAGAAAAAGCATTTAAAAGTATAATGATCTCTGGATAAGAGGGATAGATCAGTCTGTGTTCTGCAGCCAGCATTACCCCGTTCCTCAAAATGCTTGTGAGAAAAGAAGACCAGACAGACAAGGGCCTGATCTCCCCAAGACCTCCAATGTTCTCACAATTTTTTATTTTTTTCAGTGGGTATTTTGACCAGGATGTCTGTTAGATGAAATCTTTCTGTGGAGTAAAAAGAATAATTTCTATTAAGCCATTCGATTTCTACAAACTGCAGAAATTAGCACAGTAACCATATTCCATTTCCACCTAACATTTACTGGGTTTTATGAACAGATCAGGGTCAAGTGCACTCATAAGTGCAGTTTAATTACTTCCATTTCAATATTCACAAAAAAGTAGTAGCCAATTCCAAGTTTTAAGTGTCCTTACCAGATAACTAAGAAAAAAGAAAGAATAAGCAGTAACCTGAGGTAACACCAGGGCTATAATTGTCAAATACAAATGGAAAAATAAATGCTTATACGATTTCTCTCCTTAACCGGCTGTACCTAGAAATCAATTCTTCTGCCCACAAGCTTCAGACATGATTTTCTTCAATACCCCCTCAGACAAATGAGTTTCACCAGACATGCATAATGCCTCTAAAGCACTTCAAAGACACATCTACAGTCCTTGCCGTGGTCTGACACAGGGAGGACACATCCAAGATACTGCAGGAGCTCCCATCCCATTCCAGTCACAGGAGCTGTGGTGCCCCAGAGCTGGCGTGGTCTGTTCCCTCTCCGCACTTCCCAGGAGGAGCACTGCTGTCCCAGGATTATTCACCAGCACTGCAAGGCTGCCTCAGGGCTGAGCACAGGCCTCAGCAATAGGAAAAACATTATGTTTTGCAACTTTACACAATTTAGTGGTACTAAGTGAGTGTACAGTCCTGTTTTTAAATTCAAACAATAGATGACCTATGTTAAGTCAACTTCTCCAAAATCTAAGATTCTACTTTGAAACTGCATCTCCCCTCAGCTGAACAAGAAAAATCCCAAAACTACAACTACAAAAAAACCCCACCTCTCAGTTAACTTGTCTCTGTTCTAGGCTTTCTGAAGACCTTAATTTTTACAACATGACATTGCCCATAAAGGTGACAAGGCTCTGAATCACATGTGGCTGAAACTACTTTTTGCTGAACTTCTGAAGCAGAGTGTGAAACAAGGGTGGTCATGAGCTACAGATTAACCCCAAAGCAATTCTCACACCCTGTGCACAAAGCAAAGATGTCAATGATGTCTGCTAAATCCTCACCAAATCTGAACGTCAGACAGCTAAAACTTTAGTTGCAGCATTATGAGCTTATTCTAAGGGCTTTTTAAACTTTCAGTTTGTTGGGAGTTTTTTAATCCTGAAATCAGAGGCAATCACTTTAATCTCTAAAACAGGACAATAAACTTGAAAAAGCCCCACCTGGGCATGCAGGAAGTTGCATTGAAAGAAATTAAAGTCATCCTGCTCAAACCTGATTTAGAGACCTGCCCTTTCCAGAGCTTTTAGAGCTTTCTCCTGGTTTACATATAATAGGATCCAAATAGTGTTCATCTCAATTTATCACTCACCTGAAACTGTGTCATAGGATTTACAAAAATCTTTTTGCCCAAGTCCACTTTTATTATAATTACCAATGAGAAAATCTGGAATACTGGTGCAAAATTTTTGGCTGAACTGTTTGCTTCAGAAGTTACTACAGGTATAATTTCAGGATGTACCCCGTGACCCACTCTTGGGGAGAATGGGAAACTTGGAAAAATTTCTGTGGAGTTAGCAAGATTCTTCTACTTTCAACTGCGCATTTTAATTGCTGAGAAACACACAATGTAAGAAAAGTAAAAAAATCATGACAAATACTTGTCTTATGTTAATGCCACAGGCAGATAGCATGTTGGCTTAATGGTTTACTCCTTTTGGTCAGACTTGAGGCACATTTGCCCCATACACAGAGAACATCAGCTGTCTTTGTACCACTGAAGGGAGCTGACAGCTTGCTTTCACTTTCTCTATTAACAATAGCCTTGAAATTTGCTTCTTAAAATGGGATCATACTTCAAAAAGGCTTTTCAATAATATTAGAACGACAAGGAAAATTACTTACAGTTAAATACGTACTAGAGAAAATATCTAGTTACTCTGAAATGAATAAGGATTAACTCAAAGTATATTTAGACCAGCAGTGATCTCATTGGGTTCAACATTTCAATGGGTTTGTATTAGTAAAACATGCTGAGGTGATAAGTTGGAACTGTTAATATAATTTTTTACCTTGCAGGTAATGAGACTTTTATTCTTCACTCTGATGCTTTACACATATATATCTTCTGTTTAATATGGCTTTGTTATGTATTTAATGCTACTACTGTAACCAGTGATTTAAGTAGGCAAACTTAGCAAAAAAAATTTTGCCACAAGCAGCAAATAAACACCAAAAAGGCTAAAATTCACAGGTTCTACAGGTTAGTAGCCATATGAAAGCCTATCCAAAATAAACAAAATATGGAGTTCCTAAACTAGAGTTAAAGTGTTCACTCCCATTTTTCTGTCCTATGGGGTTTTTTTGTACTGTGATACCATGGAAATTCACATTCATAAGCTCCCCTTATCTGGCTGTCCACAAAGCTTCCAATAAAATGCCATCATTAGAGACATGATAAGATCTGAACCCGCTCCAGGCAAATTTTGAAATACTTTAGGAAGCTATTTGATGATGATCCACCAAGCAGATTGAAAGCAAAAGAAAACAGACTGGTAGTACATTCAGTGAAATAGATTTCTAGTTTAAGGAAAAGAGTCTCCCAGAACCCATGGAAATTCATTGTTTACTGGAATAGCAGCGATCCCTATAAATAGAACTAATTACCACCTGCACAGTGCCAGCCCCTGTCACTGTTGTCTCACTTGGAGATGGCTTAGATGGAAGTTTTCTGCTTGCTGTTGTGCCCCTGCAGGTCAGGGAGGAGCTGCAGGCTGGCTGTGGAAGCTGATTCCATCCAGATACAAACGAATATTTCCTACTCGGATAATTCCCTGCAGTGTCTCTGGTGACTGTAATCCCAATCAGGGCACACCAAGCCCATGACCAACTTCTATCAGTGCTCTCTTTCTGCTTTGCACCTCGTAGACACAGCCATGACTGAGGGAGACAATGTTCTGAAATGCACTGTATTTTAGGGCATTTTCCTGCTATTCTTAAGTGAACACAATTACAAGGCTAATCATTTAAGAGTTAACAGGAGAGAATAAGCTCTGTGTCCTTATTCCTCTAAACTACGATTGCCACAGTCGGCAGCATTAAAGGAATATTGTGTTTATATGGGTACCTCAGGTGGTGAATACTTTCACAGACTTCAAAAAACTTAAATATCCAACTAGAGATCAGAGGTTTATTTTAATTGGCTAAAAAGATAATCTAAAGAGAAAAATAGCCTTTTTCTTCCCCCACAGTAACAGCCACATTCCTCATTTGGAATATCTACCACTGTAAATGTATGCTTTGTTAAGCAAACCAGTAGTTGGTCTGAAAATTGTCAAAATGAGAGAAGATTAGGCTTTGTGTGTCTGAACCAGTGTTCAGTGTTATCTGCTTATCCAGTAATCAGTCATTCCTTTTATCTGCAGCACAAAACTTCCTAACATGGACCTTCTGCTGTCATTCATAGCACAGTCAGCAGTATGGAATATTTTCCGATTAAGCCCACTTGCTCTGATCTTACCCATATTAGTAGCCACTGGTGAAAGAAGGTGGACTTGGCTCTTAAGATTGTCATTATTTTAAAAAAACCCAAAACCTCAAAGACTAAAATCATATACACATGCAAAGAAAATTAAGGGTTCTTCTTTAGGCAACTGCTTAATCCCTTTAATTGCAATTGCCTAAAAATAACCTTTAAGCCTTAACTCTTTCAGCCCCATATGGCACTTACAACTGGTCCAGAGGATTTAGCTTAAATCTCCCACCCAGAAACTCGAAGACAGGTGTGCAGCTTTCCCATCCCTAACACAGGCTCTTAAGGAAGGATTGTGGCAGTGTTAATCTGTAAAATCTGTATACTCATCTCCTCAGCACACAGGAGCATTTATCACACTAACATTTTACATGGATCAATACTAACAGGGAAGAAGGCAAAAGTCCCTGAGTTAAGTTGTTCATAGTATCCACAAAAGCAGTGTTGACAGCTTTTTTTATTATTTTTTTTCCCCCATCAAATTTGCATCTCATACTTGGAGCTGTGTATTTGCTAGTCAAAAGGCAGACTACTGCAATCAGAACAACTTTGGTTGTTGGTGCTTTTGCTGTTGTTTTGTTTCAAATCTGATAGAATTAGTTCTTCAGAATCTGCAAAGGTTAAGGGGCTTGAAACATTCTCAACAAGCCCCTAAAAGTTAAAAATTCCCAAGTTTGTTGGATTATGTTAACGTGTATAACATTACATGGTATCCTTAGGCACCACAAGAGGATCAAGTCCTAAGAAGGATTTTGAAGGTAAATATTGAGAGGGATTTCTGACTACTCCACAAAGCAGCACAGGAAGAAGAAAGGAAAGAACCACAGAAACAAAAGAATCCCAAAAAACCAATGAAACAAATGGCAAAATAAGACTGGGAAACTGTCTTTAAAGCTATCACAGGGAAGTAGTGGAGTAAAGTAGAATCATGGTACAGAGAGGTTAGGGTGCACAAAACTCCAACAAAATAAAAATGTCTAATAGCACAAAACTTGACAACACTGTTTGTTTTAGCAATAATTCATTTTGGTAATTCAATTATAAGAATATTTTTTGGCATTTGTTAGCTGAAACACCATTTAATTTCAACAATTAATAGAGAAGAAACAGCATGTCTTTGACTACCATCTTTCAGAACCCAAAATTCAGAATTATTTCTATTTATTCTGATTTATTTAATATTTATACTAATTTTTTAAAATCAGCTTAAATACAAGTCTAGATTAAAAGAGCAAAATAATAAATAAAAAAATTATGTTCTCTTGACAAAGAGCCCTTCCTTGGATACAGTACATATTTAATGATATAAATTAAAGAGATGAGTCTGAAAGAGACTTTGCTAAACTTGTTAAAAACAGGTTTGTCAACTTACAAAATTACTTTCTGTTTTTTCTCACAGAAAAACACAACAGGTACTTTTAATAGGGTTTTGTTTTTAAAAAGTCTACAGGAATCATTGACTTCTAAAGAATTGCCATTCTTTCTTAATTGCATATTTACTGCAATTCCAAGCATTTAGTTTAGTGAGACTTAGGAAAGATTCCACTATTTCTACAAAGGAAACGAGCACAGACTTTGCACCTAACAAAGATTTAACTGAAGTAGTTTTATCAAGAGAAAGTTCCATTTACTCATTGCAAAGAATAAGAAATCGTGTCACAATTTAAGAAAAGTGATTGGGGGATAGATGTGAGGGGTGGGAAAATCAAGTAAAGAAACCCTCCATTGTTCATGGTTGTGCTTTAGAGCACATATTCACAGATAGTTTATCAAGTGTTAGGAACTTTTTCCACATCTTGGCTCTACTTTCATTCATGCCCTTTAGGGAAAATAATATCTACATTCTTATCAATTTTCTATACATTCTTCACCTATTCACATCCTTATCTGAACAATTTGTTCCTCAAATACAGGTAGACTACCATTAATAATTAATTATATGCTTAGGACATCAAATAAATCAGGATTTATAGGCTCAGAGCCCATTTATCTTCACAAAATCTGCGTGGATTAAACTAAATCACATTAGAAACTAGTGATAACATTTGGGAGGTTGTGTACAAGACTGCACAATAAAGCATCCAAAGAGAACTTATTTCCAGGAGAAAAAATAAGCAGCCTAATTTATGGTGAGATGGACACAAGACTGCTCTCAGGTCCGCAGTCACTATCCTCACACGGGGCACCATGATGGTGAACAAAAACCAGCTCTCAGTCCTGGGCTACAAAGGAGGCTGCTGTCACCTAAAGCTGCTCCAGTCCCTCTTGCTTTCTCAGCAGTGAGCACCTGGTCTCTCTCTTCTCTTACAAGCCGCCTCCCAGAGGGCCAGCTGGTCTCTGCTCTTTAGCAGAAACACCTGGTTCAGCACAGCTTTAACTCATCAAGGTTGAAGCTGCCTGCAGCCCATTCTTGTTCTACAGTGAAAAACAAAAGGAAAAAAAATGTTTAGTCATAAGAAGAGGGGACACTGCTCTTAGACTGCCCGTGCAGGGATTTTATAGCAGCAAACAGAGTGGCACAAGTACCCAGCAATGCACACGCTCTGTTAAGAGGCACATCCGGGAACAGAGATGAACACCAAACAGCCCTACATTTGAAACCCTCCTCTAATTCAGGAATAATATTAACAGGTAACTATTAAGGACATATAATTCATTGTGATCAGAGAGAAGTACCTTCAAAAATTAAATGAGTGGTGGGTGTGGCTGCATTTCACAAGGGGCCAATGCCAACTAGAGCCTTCATTCAGTTGGGCAAAGCAACCACCAAAAATTCCTTAGAGTACTCCTAAAACCATTAAACCTGTTCTTGTCAGATTTGCAAAGTTTCAATCACCCTCAAGTCACTTTCTGGAAAAAGAAATCTCTTTGAAAACACACCGAAGAAAGCTTGCCCAAACTACCAACTGATACATAATAACCCCATGGTTAATAACCCCAAGCTATTAGGTGTTTAGCAGTGGAAAATAATAATCTTGGATATTCTTCTATAAAAATCTTTATTATTTCTATGATGATTGCCAAGTTTATCAAATTCAAACAGTTTTTTCATTCATAATGCAGATTTTCTGTCAGAAAAATACCCTTAGTACTTGTTTATTTTAATTTTTATGATAAGCCTTGAATTATTCTGACGATTGTCTACATTGATGTCTCTCTACTGCTAAATGGAATGAAACAGTAGGCAGAAAACCTGCTGTAACTCCTGCTGTAATCCCAGTGTAGGCAGCAACTGTAATTTGAGATCTACTATGGTGCCAAAAATTTAACTCACTTATAAAATGCCTGACAGATAAATCAGGGCTTGGGCCATTTTAACTGTGATCACAAAAAGTTATGTTCATGAAGTCTGGAATGAAAATATAATTTATTTAATTAGGAATAAATTAATTCAAATAATTGTCACAATAATCAGGCCCTGAAGAGAAACCAAAACTGAGGTTCAGTATTAGCTGATGTTATGTGAAGTCTTAAACAGAGAAAAGCTGTTAGAATATCAATGCCATATAAAGCAATTTTACTCATCTCCTAGTTAAGACAGAATGGACTCACATATGAGCAATAAGGGCTTGAACTCTGGTTAAATATATCTAAATAAGTGCTAAAAATGGCAAGTGGCTTAGCTGTTCCTATCCAAGCTGCCTCTGAAAGCTCCACTTGATACTTTGCAAAAGATCCAGGATTTAAAATGGAATTAATGCACCTTATTTGTGCTAATGTTTTCCTGCCAGAACATTCTTGTAGTAGCATAAATGTTTTACTTTGTTTTGCTAGATAAGGCACAAGTGAGCTCACATAGGTCCTTCTTTATGGAAGAAAAGTAGCACATCTGTGAAATAGGCTGAACATGAAAAGCAGCTTCCTCTGGCATCCAACTGCAAAGATACATCAGATCGATTTTAGTCCCCTGTAAATCTAGGCCATGTTTCACTTTTAGTGCCATCTTGTATGGTGTTTACTTCATGGCAGACTCTTACTACATTTAGTCCTCAGATTACCTCTCTCTGTAGTTTTCAGCCTGAAAACCCTGTAAATAGGGTTCAGCCTTACCGTAGCCAGGAAGAAACTTCTCATTTTTGCCACGCTTACAAAGCAATACTGTGGGAAAAGGGATAATTGTGTGCTATTTCTGTGGGGAGGAGGAAAACAGAAATTAAAAACAGAAAAGGAAAGCAAGTAGAGCTTAGAGGAAAAACCAGTTCCAGACAGAGTAGATAATCAAGCAAATAATTGAGAGAAAAACATGAACTAATTTTCTCCTCTGCCAATGTTAGAGGATTTGGGACTGAGGGAACACAAACCTCTGCCATGCCTTCCTTTTTCAGTTTCAATCCAGTCACAAATCCTCATGGGCCACCCCAGCAAGAGGAAAGCTGAATTATTTAAGCAGGTGCCAGCATGCAGTGCTGCTGGGAGGAGCTCGCACATACCTGGGGCTCACTTGGTGCTGCCGCAGAGCAAACCCCTCTCCGATCTGCTGCACCCTGTGCCATCCCTCTGCCTTCCCTGCCCGTCCATGCCAGCATGGCAAAGGGGTGGCCGCTGCTTCAGCTCCTGGAGTCCCCCAGTTCAGCCACTGGTGCCAGGAGCCACGTCCTTGCCCAGGGACCCGAGTTTGGGCAGCCCCTCCCCAGAGCACCCCAGGGATGGGCACTGCTGTCACACCAGCACATGGTTAGTCAGAGAATAAAAAGCCTGCTCCACATATAGAACAAGCACATTTTTAAAGGAAGGGAAAAAATCATAAAATGTGCAAGCATACAATTAAAATTCAAGTTTTACCATTTAGTATAAATATTACAAAGTATAAATAACAAATCAGCTACAAACAGAAAAGATAAGAGGTTTTTCTAATCTTTGACATATACCTTCTTCCATCCACCAACACCAACCTACTCGTTGCTCCCAAAAAACATTCCAAAGATATTTGATTTACCTTGTACCATCAAGGTCATTAAGGTACCAAGATAAACTAGTTGCTTCAATTAGTGCAGGTCTCAGCACTAGCATTACTTCGCTATAATTTGTGTGCTTGAAAAATTAAATCCATTATTTGCCTTAACACGCCTAATGGATGAGTAAGATCCTTTCAGCAAATTTCAGTAATATTTTGTAACCTTTCCATATCTTTAAGATATTGGCTGCTGGCAAAGCTTCCAGCTGGACAGACAGGCGATTCCCAATCCTGTAAGGACATTCTTAACTACAAACACATTTTGGAAGTGTTCTTACTGAAAGACTTTCTATCCACAGTGCAGGAGGTCCAGCAATAGGCAGCTTTAGAAAGCAATACTGACTCTTGATTCTCCAAGTGTGTATTGGTCTGGTGTGCAGGCCCTGAAGTCAAACTGGAATCAGAGAATGCAGAGAATTTCCTGAGTCTGGAAAATATTGTCAGGAAGCCAAAGGGTTTTTTATAAAATTTACTTTTATTACACACACGCAAAATTTTATTTATTTGATTTAGTAAACCCTAAAGTCAGCCTCAGAGGAGATTTTTAATGTGAACAATGCAGGCTGTGTATGCTTTACATGACAAATATTAGAGCTAAAAAAAATAACATGCTACAGAAAAATTGTTCTAGTATTCCACAAATGTCATTGCACCACAGTAAGAAAGGTATTGTGAAACTCTAAATGGAGGCGTTCCGACAGTTTATTTAATAGCACTTATTTAAATTGTTCACAAGTGTGCCAAATTAGTTTAAAGTATTCATACATTGAGTTTGTTGAACATCAGCAGTGTACAGCTGCTCATGGCTCACAGGCTGCAAAATTGGTAGGGAGCTATTAATGAAGTGGAGAGACTGCATACAAGAGCCACATTAGAGGAATGTGACTGTACAGGCAGGCTTGGAACTCAATTTAATGCTTCCCGGAGAAAGTTTAAGCAGAACTGACAAAGCAGTTGCAACAGACTTTCAAACTCTTTTTCTATTATATTCTTCCATATAATTGGCACAGTACCCCTGAGGTACCATACCCCCAGTGGCACAAAAACTGCCTGTTCTGTTAAAGCCTCCCCAGCTGCAAATTACTCAGTTTTTGCTATATGCACCAAGTTTGTTTGAATTACACAGAAATAACATTACCATGGTAGAAAGTACAGTTTGGGAGAGAGATTGACAGTGTGTAAACTGCAGTAAAACATTACAAGATGTTTAAATAATTCAGAGAAAATATTCTTTACTGGAAAATATCAGTTATGGGAAGAGTATGTTATGATACACATCAAGTAGGGGGTTTAGGATTAATGCCACAAGTTCTTGAGTACCTCAAGTAAACTTTTTTGTTTGTGAGGTGCTTAATATCTGTTAGCTGTAGCAGAAGGAATTAGTTTTTCCTTCTGCCTGATCTATAATCCCAGTTTGAAAGTTAAGAAGAATCAAAGCATTTGTAAGTTAATTCACAGCAAAAGAATCTTTTATGGCATTGATAAAATAATGAGTCTATGGTGCTTTGAATGTATTGCCAAACCAATATCCTGCATTTGTGAATAGCTGGCATTTAATGTGACTCATGGCCACCAGAAAACCCTCAGTGTCCAATAAAGACACCTAGGGGGACGTGTTCATTGCTTTATGAGGGCATCATAATACAGAACTCTGTAAATAGTATTAGACTGTGGACTTGGATATAATACTTGAATTTTCTTTAACAGAAGACATTATGTTGCTGCATCACATTGATTCTCGCTAAAGCACTACTTTAAAAGCTTTCAGAAAGCATTTATGGCAAATAAACTCTTCAGGCGTGTATTTCAGCTGCAAAGTGTATTCAGCACTTTTGTAGCAACACTGTAATGTATTGAACAAAATGTGACAGAGGTAGAACTGGACAGATCACAGGTGTCAGCCTGTGAATGTCTTAGAGGCAAGGTTGAAAAAATAAAATAAAATAATGGTCAGGGAAAATATTAAATATTAACATGGTGAAAAATAGCAAAACCCTCGTAACCTCCAATACCAAATACGAACCAAGTACCACCTTTTCATTTTTTAAGTATCCTCGCCTACAAATGGGTTTTTTTTGAGATGTAATTAACTTTTTTCAGGACACAAAGAACCAATTTAAGAACTTTAGAAGTGGGCAATAGACACTGTATAGACACAATAGACATTGTATTCCAGTTTTGTGTGCAGATGCAAGTTATGGATCAAAACTATACTTAATAGAAGAACTGGTATGTTGTTTACTTTTCTGGAAATTTAGGTTTTGCTCCAGATTTTTTATCTCTGCTCAGGAAAAAGTTATTCTTGGTCAGAATCAATAACCTATTGAACATGGGAGGGAAGGATAAAACAGAGTCCAAGGTCAGAACAATTCCTATAATTCACATTTTTAAAAGGTTCATTTTCCAAACCCAGATAGTAAACAACAGCAGGAAAGCCAAGGAGAAAAACTTGGTTTGTCTGAAAATGAGGGGGTTTTGCCTCAAAAAAGTCCACTGCTTTTTATTCAAGCTTCAGAACATTAGTTTCTCGATTTGTATTTTACATAAACATATGAGTCACTAAATTAAACTTGTTACTGTTTTATCACTATAGTCACTTCAGAACTGAGGAAGAAGAAATTTGCAGTACCTGCCATTTAATCCAGAAGGTATTTTGGCTGTTCTTGGCTTGTGGAATTAGAGTGGACAAGGCTTCTCATACAGCAGCCACCTGCACTTGCTGTGATGCCTACACACCAATGGGACATAGATGATGTTGACAAGTTCCTCTTTAAATGTATAAACCTGCAGCAAGGGAAGGCATGCTACTGAACAGTAACACAAAATGTGACACCTGAGGAGTGAAAATAATCACTCAGCTCTCCATTCATTCATGCAGCCACTTTCAAGGCAGTGTCAGCAGGAAGCAGGCATGCAGTATTCAAGCCAGGAAGGCTAAATACCACACCAGAAATCTTGCAATGAGAAATCTAAGCTTTTTTTCTAATGTGTGATAATTGTAAATAGTCCAGAAATTAAAACAAGCAAATAAAATCTCCAGGATTTCCTTGGTTTTCTGTCAAATCTCCAAGTAAGGAGAAGCTAGACTCAGAGAGATGGCTGCCGCTGTATCTGAGAAGTGGCACTCTTGTAGCCTAATTTATAGAGCTGGTTCAAAATTGAACTCGACTTCAAACATCTGGGCTCCTACTGCTCATGTGAAGACCAGAAGCATTCCAGAAACTCCCTTGCAATTCAAGGAGCTAGGTGTTGCTTCAGGAGGTGCCAGGGAAGTAGACTCAATGTCAGTCTAGAACACCTTGGAATGCAGAGAGGAAACGTAGACACAGAAACTACTGCTGGGGAATGAAGCTTGCACTGGTGCCTATTCATGAAGGTACACAAACATAAAGTAAGAGAAATATGGCTATTTGGCAGCCCCAAGGATGCTTAAAAAAAAAGGCGTAATGAGCAATCTATAATTAAAACTTCCTAACTTTTTTCAAGCTTTCAAGGACCAGGGCCAGGATTCTGAAATTTATGTGGCATTGTATGCAGATGTAGACTCTGGAGTACTGAGCAATAAACTCATAAATATTTGACTCAGAATTTCTCTGTTATCATATTGCAAGTGAAAAATCTTAATTCAGGCTCCAACAATCACAAAAAGTAGTATAAAACCTAGGAATGATAAGAAAACACATGCTTTGAAACACTCTCCCCCGTTGAATAAAAGGAATACAGTATAACCAAAATAATATTAAAAACTTTTATTCAGGGTTTTTCTTGTGTACTAATTTAAATTGTTCTCAACTTTAAAAAGCAAAAATGTGTTTGTGGGTGGGAGTAGAAGAACTGAGAGTGACGTATTCTCTTCAAAGGAAATTAGTGGCAACTTCCCAAGAATTCAAATGCAGAATATTTAGACCCATTTGTAGTCCACATTTACTAGACTGATCATCTTTTAACACACAATACATATTAACTTTATAAAGTCACATATTTGATGGGAACATTGTACAAAAACATGCAGATCCAAGTATGAAAAGTTTATGGCACAGCATGGATACTGAGGAGCTCCCTGCTTGTGTCACTTGCTGTCTTCTGCAAGGTAATCTGAACATTTTCAAGCACAGGCAGCAGAAATACTAATAAAGCCTTCAAATTCTTGAGAAATCCAATTGTTTTCTTTCAAATATTCTGAGCACATGGTTTGTTTTATTTCCAAGTAAGGCAGGAATTGAGTGCAAAGGTTGTGAGTTAAAATGAGAATACACAGTTGTGAAGTACCAGAGGTTACTAGAAATGTTTTGGAATGGAATTACTTATAGTCTGTAGATAGCATCTAATTCCCCCCTCAACTTATTTTCTTGTTTTATGAAACAGCATACAAATAGAAACAATCTGTGCTACACCAGTTTCACAGTCCTTTGTAGTTTCCCCCATTCATTTTTACTTGGGGTACCTCAAATCTTGGTGTTGGTTCTTAGTGGATATCTCCAGAAATATTGAAAATTTTGGGACTAGCAGTCTAATCTGTAGTTGCATGGAGGTTAATCTTCAGATTGCTGTATAGAATTGACAAGAATTTTTGGAGAGAGACTGAGAGAAAACAGTAGTCCAAAAACTGAGGTGGAGGCTTTGATCTCTTCCTCTCTGGTCTCTCAAGCAGCATCATTTCAATACAGGGCTGCTAGTGAAGCTCAGATTCTGTAAATTCTCAAAAATAAAACAGTAAAAAGAAGCAGTCAGCAAACAGCTCCTTCCCTCCTCCCTCCTCTCTAAGATCCACATGGGAGCAGATCCTGGGAATTAGGAACATTGACATAGACAGCCCATCAAGGGTAATCAGGTCTGGTTCCCCAGTACACTGCTGTTATTAATTATTGATTACCTAACTGTGACCTTCAAGAAGTACTTCAGACAGAAAAGACAGTGTGTGGGTCAGACTAAATCTATGTCGACTCCTCCCAGGGAGGGTTTTCTATTACTGCACAGATACCTGTAGTGTATAGCTGCAATAATGAAATAAAATGAAGTTACATACAGTTTGGAGTGCACACTCAGCCTGAAGACACAGTAACTCATCTTTTCCTAATGTTATTCTCGAGTGAATTAAGAATTTAATTACAAATTTTGACTAAGTCATTCCATGAGAAGCAATTCAGGAACTCTTTCCTCTGAAAATTATGAACACTTAAATAAGCAAACCAGTTACAGATAAGTTTTTCAAAATAGGAAAGAGATTGTGATTTTTTAAGAGTCAATTAGAGGACATTAAATGCCCAAGGAACAGGAAACAAGAAAATCTGAAGACCTTAAAAAGCACTGGGAATTATTCTGTAGAGTTGCAGCAAAAGAAATGCTATAGGCTATTCAATGAAAGCACACAGGGAGTAATTCAGCTCAGTTCCTAAGTTCTTCATAAATTACCTTAGCACTCCCTTAGAAATCATAATATAGAACTACATGGAGCAAGGACAGCATAATTCAGCAGACCTTCACCTATGCTTAAACTGGAAATACTGCATGCCTTACAAGAATAAAGTCATTCAAGTAGATTTCTAAAAGAGCCAACTTGGCTTCTCCAGACAACTTTTTAGAAAAGGAGCAGAAAACCTGCATCACCCACCCAACCAGTAGCACCTATTTTCAAGGGCAGCATAATGGAAAGCAGAACTCATCAAACTTTTTTGTATGCTGAGCTAATTGAAGTAGTAGATTGTGTTAGAAGCTGATACTTAAGTTGACATCAAAGCCCATAAAGCTACTAGTCCTGTTCTGATTTGTTAAAGCAGCTCAAACCACAGCAAGGATATAAAACAAAGAACAGGTGTCTTGATACAAAAACCTGTATATTTAAACATGACATACCATGTTGTAGAAAAACCTCCTACACGACTGAAGTTTTTAACCGCTAAAACTGCTCATAAATATTAATACAATATCATAATCCATTTCATTCTCGACATCTTTCTAAATTTGTAACAAGGATTTTGCAAGTCTACTCTTTCATCTTCAAATATACATTAAAATGTGAAGGCAAGAACTGTCACTTTAAAACTACCTACAGTCTTTAAAAAAGACAGGGTGCAACCTAGTGGTGGAGATACAGTTAGTTTCCCAGAAAGGTTCTCAACTCTAGAGAATCAAGTTTACTCATATGAAGTTATGAAAAAATGGATTAAATAGAGCTAGTCTTGGATCTCTTTCCTTCCATGAATACAAAATTAATACATAAACGTAGAGATCTTCAGGTAGAGTTTACACATCTTCCTTATTAACAAAACTAACTTCAGAATTACTTAAATACATGTCCCAATAACAAGGACTGCCTCCCAATTTACTGTCAGAATCTTTGGTAACCTGCTCAGTTGCTTTGAAAAGAATGCTCCTCCACTCAGAAAGGATCCGGAAACGTAGCAAGTGATGAGAAGTTTAGCAAGCAACTGAAAAGTAGGAATTAAGGGTTAACAGTGTTGTTGTCAACTAGATCTAGGTCTACTATGTGATGTTATCCTAGTTAGCATGTTAAAAAAGGCCGACATTAATTAGAACGATAAAGAATTTTTCTATTTTTCAATTCAAGAAATCACCAGATGAACAATTAGTATAATTAATTCTTTTACTTGGCTAAGGAATGCCTCAGCAATTTAGAAGAGACATCATTCCAAACTCTAGTCAGTAGTGTTTGCCTCCTTTAATAATTGAATAGTGAGTGATTTGAATTATATACCTTTCTATATTAAGACCTAAGAGGTCTTTAACTCTCAAATACTTGGTTAATTATCTTTAGAGCCCTGGCACTCCTATTAAAACTTGAAGTACACATTAAAATGATATTTTGCATGGGGATTATGGTGCTCTCTTCACACATAGAAGACCCCAACATAATCCTATATTTAAATAGATATTAGTTCATAGAGGGAAGCAACAGAAGTGCAGCACAACGTTTTCTTTCTTAGCAAATACACAAAACACGATAAATTCAACATTATATATACAGTCTCAACTTGCAGCATAAGTCCTCCTACTGTTCTCTTAGTGGAAAAGTCATGAGTAATATAGTCATGATAAGAACAAAGATATTAAAATGTTAAAGATAAAATATTTATGCACAAAGTAATTTCCTGCCATACTACCCTATTACTTTAGTTTGTAGGGGATTCATCTAAACACATGCAGATTTGGGCCAACAAAATGGTTCTGAATGTTATTGCAAATTAGCTGTATATATTCAACCAGAAACATTGACTTTTAAGTCTCAAAATACAGGCTCCCATTAAATTCTAAACTGTGACAGTATCCCTATAACAGCTGTTTAAATTCCAGAGGCCAGGAAGGTTATTTTTCAAAATTGGCAATTCACTGATATCATTCGATATCGTTATCCCTCAAACAATGAAAAAAAGTTCAGAATTCTTCATTCCAAAGTTTTTAAATATGGCAATGTAATCCAGGTTTAAATTCATTAAATATTGTAAAATAACAGTATAATGGCTAACACAGAAATTAAGCATTCCAACATACTAATAGCCTTTAGTTGGGTCTTGTTTGCATTATGGTGGATTTAATTTTGGGTGTTTTTTTCAGTTTGGTGGGGTTTTTCTGGTTTTTTTCTGGTTTTGTCTTTTCTTCCCCTTAAAACACCACCATAATATTATTGTCTAAGATTTCTTGACATGGGTAGGTTGTGAGTGGCTTATTGTTTTGATTTGTGGGGTATTTTACACTGGTTTATCAACATTACTCCCCAGAGGAAATTTGAGAAATTTTCCTTGAACGTTAAGAATTCAAATTCAGAGTAGGAAAGAGATTGACAGGGTCCTCAGTGTAGAAAGGAGGAAATTAGAAAGTTACTGAAAAAGTAGAACTAAACTTCTTCACTTACACTCATTACTAAGGGCTTACACCAAATTTACCACGTAACGGTTTGATGCCTCCAGACATTTAAATTAATCGCTTTGCTTGAAACAAACTACACACAGCTTTCACAAAACCTTGCTAACTCTGCAATCTCTATGACTGGAAAGCCATAAAGAGAAATAAAAGGAGACATGCCTCAGATAAATACAAAGCCAAGTGTTCAATACCTTCCTTTTTGGATAACGTTCATCTATTTTTATGTTACAGGCATACACACACCACAAAGTAAAAGAAACAAATGACAGGATTAAGAAAAAAACCAAACCCCAAACCCATAAGTCCCTAATTCTCGCAGGCTGTATTTAGAGTAACACAGCAAGTCCTTCAGCCATGCAGAGTGAGCAGCTTTGTAGCTATGGCTGCAACATATGAAGCAGAAATAGATGCAACAGATTTCTGTTTCTCATTGAAGCAATTTGTGCTACAAACACAGCTTCACTACAGTTACCACTGCACTCAAAGAACCACACAGCCACAGTAAATAGTGGTGGTATTTCTGAAATTCTATTTACTTTCTGAGATGCTGTTTAGTATTAACCAGTGAGGCTTCAGCACAGAATTACACACAACAGGCACAGATTTCAATACTCGTACTAGATCATCAGCATTGCTTCTGAGGACACACTTAAGTCCACCCAAAAATCAGAGGCCCATCATTATGTATGCTGAAAAAAATATATCCTGTGTCTGTAAGTCTACCAAGTATCACAACCAAATAAGACTGTTAAACTAATATATCATTATATTTTAGCTAATTCTTAATATTTTGTGGGTTTGGGGTTTTGTTTGGTTGGTTTTTTTAAACTCAGATGCAAAGACTGTATTGGTCACATTATTCTATCTTCTGGGAAAAATAGCAGGGGACATAGAAATGTAAGAACACTCCCTGGCATTCATCCCTTCCAGAAGCATGACAGAAATTTCTTAAATTTAAGGAAATGTCTTTTGATCCACAGAGCAGCAGTGAAAATCCTTTCCTTATTGGCACATTTATCAGAACAAAGTTCTTTGGTGGTTCTTCACATTCCTTGCTTTGTGCATTTACCCATAGAAAGAACAAAATCCTTTAGAATGGCTTCAGTCTCTCAGATGCTTTGTTTAGACATCTGCACTGTCCTGTGAAATCAATCTCACCACAAACACATCTATATTTAGACCCCTGAACTGCACAAGTGTTTTACAGCAGAGTTGCAGTTGCATAAATACAGGCCAAGGACCACCAAAGCTTTGTCTAGTTCATGCTCTGAACAACACTACCTCATTTCTTTTCACCACTTCTCTCCCTCTAACTCCCCACTCTTGCTATAAATAAGTATATTTTGGCATTCTTGTTGCCTTCTCCCCCCAGCATCTCTATTGGGGTAGCAGCTATTTACAACACTGCAGCTAATCAGATCACTGTCATTTCAGCACTGCTTTATGTGCTGCATATGTCAGATTTTTCATTTGCTGGCAGGAAGTCTGAGCAGTGTGTCCTCAGCAAGGATTCACTTATTTCCCTCACTGCTTCCTGAAGAAGTTGCAAGACATCTATAATCATTCACAGGATTTCTTACAGAGTGCTTTGGGCAAATGTGCCACATTGAGTTATTCTGCTCTCTGATAGACATTTGAACCAGAAAAAAAATGTTTAAGCCAAGATAGACAGTTTGAAAGTAATAGATCCTTGGAGGAGAGCAGCCTTGAGGAAGAATTACAGCCTAAAGAAGGTACATTAAATAAAAGTCCAGGCAAATCTTGTGGCAAACACTGTAAACATACCCAGCATGGTCATCAAAGAGATATCTAGCAGTAATTTTGTAGAAAAGGGCAATTTTTTCCCCCTCAAAAGTTTTTTTCCAGTACCAAGTACCACAGAAGATTCCATTATAATGCTTCAGAATTCTCACCACAGGTGCTGCCCTGTTCCTACTACACAGAAGAAATTACGGGTTTAAGTGTGCTGCTCTCACAGGAAAGGGTAGTGTCTAATATTTTCTAGGGCTGGGACAGCAATGGTTTGTCATAAAAACATCAGATATAAGGTTCTGCTCACTTCCTTTCCATAGGATAGTCATGTTGTTGGCTCTCCTTTTAATCCTTAATAATTTATTAAGGACAAAGGAAATCCGACTCAGATTGTGAGTTTTGAGCCAAGATTTGGACTACAGACAGTACTATAACATTGCATGTTAGCATAAGCACAGAAAGTCTTACAATCTATTAGTTCAATTCCCCTTTTCTCCCTTCATACATAAGTGCTCACAATTAGTTTCTTTCTCTTTAATAAAAGGAGAATTTGTAAAACATTAGAGTAATGAAAGTTAATCCTTACACACCTCTGTCAGCATAAGCCTTTTTATCTCCCTCAATGATGTCATTTAAACATTAAATAGAAAAGGTGAAAGCATAGATTTTTCTCAAGATTGCTATACTAACAAAGATCAGATTCAGTGCTTTTCTCTGAAGAAAGTGAGCTGAGACATAAAAGTGAGCAAGACCTCATTCACCAGCTCAGGAGACTGACTGCATTCACCCCACAGCAAGACAAACACCACGCAGACATCCTGATTCAACCAGTCACTTCTATCGCACCGACTGTATTTTATTTGCATAACTTTATAAGTAATTATTTTGTTACAATTTCTTGCTTTTATGACTTCAGTCAGTATTGTCTTGTTTATGCTGTTAATTTCAAATTTAAGAGCCATAGTGCCCAAAACAAACAGAAGCTTCAGAAGAGGCTGTTAAACAGGTCCATTAAAAGGTCTCCTTCTAATAACACCTTTATCATTAATGTAAATGCTTCAAAAAATGGTTTAAGACCTAAATCCTTAGAAGTAGCCCAAGAAAACACCTGAATAGGATATCAGTGAATAGCCATTTGAATCACAAAACATGATCATAAATGATGACATAACCCCACTGTTTCAAACAGTTGTGTTCTAAAAATCTGAAGCCATCTGAAAGAAATTGTCAAACAGCCTAGAAAATGTGAATTCAGATGTCAAAGATGTCAAAATGGAACTCAGACTGGTAAAACTGAGTGAAGTTCCAAAGCTTGAAGTAGATGGAGGTTTAGAACACATTATTTCAATAAGCTTTAATTCAGGCCTACCATAATCTACAACTGCAGCTTTATTATTTCTCTCTCCTCTGTTTTTTGGTATTAGCTGACATCCTTTGTCTTATATTAAATTTGCTGCTGACATCTCAGGTGAGGACACTGGCTTCCTAAAGCTGATGCAGCACTTAACACAATGGGTATTTCAATGCATTTTGGGCTTTTGCCCTTTTTAACACACAAACTTTGCATGTTTATGTAAAGTCTGAGCATGTACATTTTTTCAAATTCAAGTTTTTGCAAAAGCACCAGTATTGGGCAATTATCTACACCCTTAATTTATTCAAGCTGACATGAAATCCATCAGCAGTGTCACACAAAGGCCAAAATCATGGCTTCTAGAATTTTATGACCACATTGCTCAATCTAATTCCTACGGTTTGAAACTGCTTGAATGAACTTCAAAGTTGTGCTAAGTAATAATGTCTTGGGTCATTAACTTTAACACTGCCAGCTTGCCCTCATGATTGCATTTACTTTAATTAATGCAAGTTAGTAATTAATGGCACACTTAACAGAAAGGACTGCTTTAGCATATTGCCAGTTTTTAACAAATAAAGCAATCTCAAAGTGCTTCAGGCAAGACTGGAGATAATCTCTTGCAGGTGGCAAGTGCAGAGACAAAAGGGCTAAGCCACAGTGTTTTGTGAGGTTTTTTTCTAAATTTAGGTGTAACAGGTTTGTCATGCTAAAAATGTTGCCCACATTTTTTAAACATTTCATCACATTTCTTTTGATTTTTGCAATACTAAATTTGATTAATAATAAAAAATTTAGTATGCATCCACTGACTCCATGTAAAATTATGAAACTATTGGAGAGAGAAGCGTTAGTTATCCTACCATAGCAATGACAATGTGGAAACAGAACTCCTTAAGTAACTTCTTACCAACATCCTACTACCCTGAACAGCTCTTTTGCCAGAACACTTGGTATTGAGACCACATTCTCCCCTCAAGCATCTTTCACAAGGTTTCAACTTCTGGTGAAACTTTGATCAAGCCAATCTTTATTCAAGGGATGAATGTCTTCAAAACCACTTTATGCAATCTTTCATAAGTTTTTGAGGGAAAAAAAAAATCTATAAAAGAAAATACTCCCACTAGTAGATATAAATTTACACATAAGGACATCAATATGGTATATGGTATATGGTAGAAAGCTCATTTTCCAAATACTCTGCTCAATAAAAATACTAATCCACACAGTGACTTCAAACTTGAAGACTGCTTACTCCATTTTCCAGAGCCAAGAGAAGTTTCTTCTGTGTCTATGTAGCATTTAAACAATGTATTTGAAGAGAATACTCCTTGACAGACCTAGATCAATTACCTGAACTGGCAGATTGTACATCACCACATTGACACGAGACACACTTTGATACTAGAATGAGGTATCAAGTATAGCTGATATAAAAAACAGTAGCACAAAAGGATGCTCATCAAAGGGAAAGCTCATTTCTTTGGCTTTTCCTTCTCCATCCTGAAAGACAAAATGAGAGCATAGGGCTACTTAGGGCTGCATGACATTATCACAATAATCATTATCCCAAATGTTTTCACTGGCAGGGGATGAGAGACTACAGACCTAGGAAGAAGAAAAAGTAATTCCAGATATAAAATTTCTTTTGGATGATTCAGAAAGCCATCTGTCTGCCAGCATTAAGAACAATTTACTTTGAGAGCTATCTGTGGGAGACAGCAGCACCTGAAGTCTGGCAAAAAGCGCATTTTTCTTTTAATGACTCATTAGCTCACTTTCTCCTCTGAGAACAATAAAGCTTCTATTCCTGTCTTCAGAGAGGAGGTTAAAATATTGGGAGAAAGTGATAGAAAAATGGCAAAAACTAAAGGGACAGCAAAGAACATTAAAAAAAAAAATGTGTTGGAGAAGTAGGTGCACCACATGCCCCCAAACCTTTCCTTTTTGTATTTCCTTCCATAAGACTGTTCCTCCCTCCATCACAACAACGATGGAATATTCACCTGGAGATGTGAAATGTCATGGACAGGTGGGTGGGAATCCTTTCAGTCATGTGTAGGCAGGGAGGAATCTCAGAAGCACCTCAATATGCCCCTGCCTTCTGGTCTATGCACCACCCCTAGGTCTGCAGGTAGATGCTGCCAGTGAAGAAAAACAAGCTCTAATCCCATTTGTGAGCTTGGTTTTTTCTTTACAGCCTCAAGTAGTAACAAGGAAAGCATCTGTTTAGATTAAATGCAGAGATATAAATATGTCAGTGTTCTCTGACCTACTGGCTAAATATACGTTTGGGAGTTGTAGAATAATTATAAAAACATAAATAATCATAGAAACTTTACAGGCCTGACACTAGAAATCAAATCATTGCAGATACTCAAAACCTCTAAATCTGAAATCCAAATTGCCTAAGTACAAGCTGGAGCTGAAAAATTAGTTTAAACAGATACTAAAGGACAGGAGAACTCTGATAAGTTATGAATCAAAGCAGTCACTGCGGGAACCATAAGACAATCTGCAGAAGTGACAAACAGCTACAGGATTTCCATCCAGCTATCAGCACCAAGAGCTACCACAACATGGGGACCCTCTGTTGCCACAAGTGTCATCCTGGCCACTTGACTTGGTTATAGTCACCCTTCATCCTGACTAACCAGAACAAGCTGCACTAACCAAGGTAATGCTGACCATGGCGTACAAGTTGCCTGGCATCAAAATCACTCAACATTCTCACATTTGAATGCAATATCAGGCAATGCATTTCTGAAGGAACAGAGCCAAAAAAGTCAGACTAAATTAAAGCAAGGACAACTGAAGATTACCTTGGTAATATGTAGACAAGATACCAAGATAAAACAACGGAATAAAAATTATTATCTGTGTTCATCTATATGTACATAAATACAAAAAAATATTTAAGAGGGAAATTTAAAATGTGCAGTGATTTAGAATACTTTAAGCTGGAACAAAAAAATGCCCAGCAATGAGGTGTAGCTTACTATCACATAGCAGATAGGAAAAAGTCTGAGCAAATCAATTACTCTAAGAGGTTTTATCTCTCTTCTAGAAATTCTGCCACAATTTCCACCTAAGAGATGCACTTTCCAGACTGTTCCTTCAGACATAATAACGACTGGTGTTACCAGTAAATAATGAACGATATCTGACAGAGGTCACTCAGTGAAGGGGCATGATCTTGGTATTTTTATTATGCTATTTTACCTTGGTTTCTCACATACCTTTTACAGCTTTCATATATCAGTGTTAACACAGCACTTTAAAAAGTGATTTCTTTAAAACTGCACATTGGACAGCCCCATCCATCAAGTTGGTGCTATTTCAGAGGACACATTTGGGGATAGATAGGGATGAATATGGCATCAAGCTCTGAGCTGATGCTTCAGAACGAAATGTCCAAACCTTATCAAAACCTTATCAAAAATGACCATTTTTTCCTTTGCTTTGCACACAGACCTCCTACATAGAGCTAAAAAGCCCAGAGCTTCTGCAGAACTCATCTGGAAATCACTCCACAGTTAGAACCACATTGTAATCCTTCCCCTTGACAAGAGGTATTTCAGGAGAAGTCTGACAATACACAAGGGCTTTCAATCCAGCAAATTCCAGGAAACTGTCCACAATGGAGTTTCTAATTCTCTGTAGGCAATGTGTTTTAAAACTCAGTGTAAGAGTTTAAGTAGATATAAATACTAAAAACAAAAAAGAACACAAATTAAACTAGTTTCCTATTTCTGCTCCACAGACACTGAATTTGATTCGAGGGACTAGTACAATCGGTGACACATGCAGAGTGACAGAAGTCTCCCAATTTCAGCATGCCCACATGTACAGGCTTCAGTGATGCACACAGAGGCTACTTCTTATGCTGAACAGCAATGAACAAAGAGTGAGCTATAATTATTTCTTCACTGGCTTCGCAGCAAGGCTTGCACAGGTTTGTGTTTGGGGCCGTGCTTTTGTGGGTTGGAGTTTTTAGGAGTGAGCAGAACTGGAAATTGTTGGCAAGCTTACAAAAATAATACAGATGAAGTCTGACAGGAGTCGGAGTGCTAAGCTAAGACTTGCTGTAATTGAAACATCAGGCAATGGAGAGGCTGATTAAAATCAACATTTTCATCTGACTATTTTGGCCCTCCAGGACATGGTCCAGAGACCAAATTGCTAGAAATTAGTCATGCCTTGCTCATTACCCCAAAGGCATACACGAATTTGAACACAACTCGAAAAACTCACGGTTGCCCAAATGGGATACTTTTAAAGAAAAGGGACATTAAAAACAAACCCAACAAAAACCACAAAAAACCTTCACCAGATTTAGACAGATCCATAATATTTCCTTTGTTCCTTTCAAAAAAATTTCTACTGGACATCTGTTGATTTAATATATATCCTACCCACCTCAGGATTAAAAATGTATAATTCATGACATTTTACCATCACTATATCCAGAAACAGTGTAGTCAGTAACTAAGTTTTGGAAAGTCATGAAGAAATTCTAATACAGATTAAAGTACTGAAAACAGTATCAGATACACAGCTTTCATCTCCACAGCATTATTTGTATAAGTCTTAAAGTAAATGAAGTAGTTATAATATACACAAGATGTTACATCACATGCATAGAGTATATATGTATATCTCAAGGCTCTAGTAGGAGGAAGAATAAGTCCCTAAAACCATCAAAAGATACAATTATTTTACTAGAAAGGAAGAGTTTTCTTGAATTTTTAAGTTTTAAGATCTGCATACATCAAGTGAAGTCCTAAATTAAGCAGAACCAAAGATCCTTTTCTGATCACTAGATTACAAAGGCATGATGTTAGAAGTTTTATTAAATCCATGCGTTTATATTATTAAATAATGAACTAGGATTTGGTACTTAAAATTTTTAGAAAAAAAATTAGGGCAATAATGATTCATGTAGTTTTTGAAATTCCTATCATCAGGCTATGTTTTAAATGTAATATGAAACTACTGTACAGCTTTTGAGTTACACATAATGCTAGATTATTATTTAGCCTCTTTCAAAGCCAAGGAAAGGTTATGTTTCCTAGACCTTTTTTTCCCTCTTTGAGCCAGTAAAAATCCAATGAGGCCTCAAGCCTAGAGAGGTTTCATTTGTTTCCAGACTCATTATTTGTAGAGCCACTAACTTCCTGCAAAAATCTGTCCTTTAAAACAAACATTAATTTGTCAAGGCCAGACTAAAATAAACTTGCTCTGTGATGAACACAATACAAAGTTTCCTTTGTGAATATAAACTAGTATCCTCAAAGCATGTCTCAACTGAAAACAAACACTGAAGGCTTAGATTTCCTATTTTTCCTTATAAATATCGAAAATTGTACATCAAAAAAGGTTTAATGAGAGTGATTTTCCTAAGTTTGCTTCCCGTATCCAAGATGTATATGCACCAAGATCAACTGAAATGCAGCAGTATCATGTTAACACTAAATAAACAGTAAAGCCAAACAGTCAAAAATTAGTTTTGAAACTTTCTCCCCCAATTTATAATTACTCTAGCAGGCCCTCTAGTAAGATAGGTATTCAGCTGTCAAAAGCAGAGCTGTTGCATGACAAACAGTGCATTACTTGTGACAAACAAGGCAGCCTTTACTACTCCTGTCTCATGAATAAATATTATAAGCAACCAATGCCTACCTGAGAAGTGGGCTGCCATCAATATAATATGTTTATTATCTATAATTCAAATGAGAAAAAGTTATGTTTCAATGATCCATGATATTTAAAATCACGGTGCTTGACTGCAGCTATCAACACCACAGCAGGATACATCATATAGGCAAGAAAGTAATTTCATTTCCAAAGGGCTCTCTTGAAACCAATTTTGAAGTGCCTAAACACAAAAAAACCCCACAAAAAGATCACTGTAACAGCATTTTAAGCCTATACTACCCATGTGCACATTATAACTTCAAATCTTATTATTCTGGAAAAGTGATATAATTATAATCCTAAGACTGGGGGCGGGGATATATCTTCTTTTTTAATATCCTGAGCTGGGAGGGATCCACAAGAGTTTCAATAACCTCCATCTAAACTTAGAGATCAAAAATTTCATCTCTCTCACAGTTAGTTTGGCCTTGCAATAAGAAGAGACCTAGAAGTAGCCTGTTGGTCAGGACAGAGAGCATTTTGGAATTTGTCATCTAAAACATTAAGAAAAGAGGTTTTTAGAGTGCTGGTCACTCCTTTGTCACTCAGAGGGCCCGGCCTGTATCACGTATTATGTTTCTGAAGAAATAGAATTTGAACTTACATGCACTCCATTAACCAAAAAAAAAAAAAAAAAAAAGAAAAAACCCNAAAAAAAAAAAAAAGGAAATAACCCCCCATTGTGACAGTTGTATAAAGAAAACAACCATCATCTCTACACCAGAAGTTTATCGTAAAACATTTTTAGTATTACTTAATTGTGAAGATGGGTCAAAAGTTCAGCTCCTGATTTAATATTTCATTAAACTAGGTGACACTACCCGCTCTGGTGACCTGCCATAGGGCACAGATTTAATGACTGAACTACATCTTCCGAGAATTCTTGATTACAAGGTTACTTCTGATCTCCAGTGGGACTGAGATGGTCTTTTATTAAAGGTGTGATTCCAGAACACACAAAAACTGGTATTAGAGAAGGTAGCAGGTTTCTGTCCAATAAAGGTACATAATTTACATTTTTGTTAATGAATCTGGAAAGAATGTGTCTGAGGGGAATTTACAACACCATTAAGCCGATTTTTGCAATATCACTAAATTGCCAAGTTTATGAAACAACTCTGACTAAGTGATAAGCATTTTCTTTTTGAACAGCATGATGCCAACCAAATATGAAATTGAGGAATCAAATTCTATGTCCTTCTCATTCCACTAAGGAAATCTAAACCAATCCTGATTGCAAAGAATCTACAATTAGATGGAAATTACTTCACAGGGAATTCTCTATAAACATCATGATATATTCAAAGACAGTTATTGTGATAACTTAGGAAGCAACAAGCTCAAAATAAGCAGTGTTTGATAACTCCTAATCAGAACCAGTCTAGAAAAAAACAAGGTTTACATATACCTTAATTTTTGAAAGACAGATATGGAATTTGTAAGGACAATGCATACCCTGTATGAAACACCAAATTCTGTATGAGTTTACAAGTATTCCCATCTAACACAAAAAAAAAAAAAAAAAACCAACCAAAATCCCACAAACAAACAAAACAATCAAGCTAAAGTTTTGGATACAATCACAGAAGCTGAAGACAGAAGAGCTAATGTGACATACTAAATCATGAAGCATTTACTAGCTATTTGTGGATCAAGCCATTAAATCAGAGGCTAGAACAAAACCAGCCAGCAGTGTCCAAGTCCCTCTAGAACTGGGGTAAGCCAAGGAACAAGCAAGCAGGTTTTCTGCTCTCTCCAGCAGCAGGAGCAGGTTTATTTCCATGCTGTCTCTTATTGCTAAAGCAGTAAAGATACTGCACATGTAGCAGTACAGCTTTTAGGAAATCAAACAATGTGTTTTACAGGGTGTATTTAAAGATAGAAGTAATTAATCACCATTGATGGCAAGGGGTTTATTTCAGGGTTTGGGGTTTTGCTGTTCTTTTGGGGTTGAGGCAGTTATTCCATCTGTTGAACAATGCAAGGGAGGAGAGGAAAGATGTGAAAAAAAGTAACCTTTCTGCTTAACTTTTGAAAACTGGTCACTTTTTTAACCTCGCCTGTGCTTTGTACAGCCAAGAGACATCGCTCCTCCATCCTCAGCACCCAACAGACCACGACTACAGCAAACATGTTACTTGCCATAAATGTGGGCCAGTATCAGATGCCCAAAGACAGCTCTTCAAAATTAAAACATTTTTTCCCCATATGCACTTAAAAGTTATGTTTACTGATAATTCCAGATACCATAAGTGTAATCCAGTTTTCAGCAGGATGACCATCACCTCAATCCTAATAAAAATTTTAGTTTCATTTACAAGAGTTATTTACTCTGAAAAGCAATTTCAGACTTCTCTGGCTTCTAGGTTTAAAGTTAGAAGGTAATTTTCACACAATATATTCCCTCAAAATCATGTCTGTTTTATTTCCTAGATCCCTTCTTTTGTACTTCTTGTCCATCTTAATGAGATTTGAACAAGTTATTTAAGAAGCTGTAAATCACAATTGAAGATTTGACTGATTTATAAGCAACCTAAAATACTTCATTGCAGAGCCCTAAGTCTTAAATAATCATTTTCTACATAGTATTTAAATAATTAATCTTTCTCAAAATGTGATCTTTAGAAGGTAAGCCTGCAGAACACAGCCGTAAAATGAGTGTGGGACTAAGAGAATGCATAATATTGCATTTCTTTCACGTTGCAAGGCTTCCTCTTTTGCTCATCAAGTGATTACAACTTACTACTACGTACAATTTGTGTAGCACCTGTATTGGTGTATTACAAACACTCTTATCTTACACACTGTTCCCTTCACATAATGCTCTCCTGTTCTCTTCTTCAAAAAGCTGGCTCTAGGCAGGGAGGAGGAAAGGAAGCATTATCTTCTCTGTGCAGGCAGGCAGCAGGATCAGAGGAGCTTAGCTACCTGTTGGGATTGATACAAGAACCAAGCCTTCCTCCAAAGCAATCTCTGCCACAAGACTGACATTCCTTTTAAAGCAGTCTGGGAGATTTCTAAAACACAGCTTGAAATAACAAGGCAGTCCACACCGCGATTCCGACTGTAGTGGGTCTTTCTGCAGAAGCTAAATTGTTTAATAAATCTAAACCCAACCCAAATTCCTTCACTCGGGAAGTTTCCCAGTAGTCAGACCTGATTACGAACATTGATGGAGAGTAAAGATAAAAAAGCTACTGCTGAAAGGGTTCAAGTTTTATGTTTAAAATGTTCTCTTGATTTTGGTAAAAGAAAATTTATTGGAAATCTTCTAAAACAAGTACCTTTGAGATGTTTAAGATATCACAAATATTACAGTACAGAAGAGCTCATATTTTACTTATATCACAAGAATGTTCCATCACTTTCTGAATTACAAAGTAAAGAAATAAATCACACATTAAGAAATTAAAAGCTAATCTCAGTCAATAATTCGACTATTTGTGCTTATCAGGCTCTCTTCCCTGGTCCACAGATTAAATACGGTTTTCCTAATTTTATGAGCATCATAATCTGGAAAGATGGCATGAGATGAAAGCAGGAGATTGAGCAAATGATATAAGGGGTTTGGACAGATGATTTTCTAGATCAGATTATCCACCAGAAAAAAAAAAAGAAAAGAAAACTGCACACCCTTGTTCCTCCATTTACCACCAGGGAATTCTAAAAAATAAACAAAACCCCAATAAAAACACCCCAAACCACTCTCCCTTACACAAATTAGGTTTTCTAATATATACCTATTCTTCAGATATGCATGTATATAAAGAATTAAGAATGGAACAAACCTCTCAGGGCTCAGAAGCAACAGCCCCACATTCCAGGTCTAACATTTATACTTTGAGTGCTCACACATACCTGCTTCTACTTTTACAAAACTTAGTTCCAGAGACTCTGTAACATTTCAGCATTAAAAAATAAAATTGGTCCCTATTGTGGGAGATTTTTGCTTTCCAATTTTCATTCAGGGAGGAACTGGCAAGTGTTCACTGACTTGCTACACTGTTACAGAAAGTTTATTTTGAATATATATAACAATAAGCTTCATCAAAAATTTGATGCTCGGTCTGTTTTGAATTTATTTCATCTACTTTTGATAAGACTTAATTGACTTAATATTCCACTTCTTGGAGGAGTAAATAGCATGAAACAAGTTTGCAAATGTACTGTAAATAACTGGGTTTATTCAAAATATTTATTACTAGCAAATTCTACATAATTTATGATAACACATCTTGTGTTAGTGTGGCATGATTTTCTCACAGCTCTCGAAACGATTTTCTTAAATATGTTAGCAAACAATATTGCTGGCAGGACTGGTTGTCCAAAATATCAGTCAATGCTTTCTTTAAAGAAGCAAAGAAACATGAAAATAAAATTGAAATTATTATACTAGATGTTTGCACTGGATCATAAAAACACCCTCTCATTTTACAGTGAATAAATTAGTACATTTTGAGTGTTCTAAGTATGGAATTGAAAATAGAAGGCTCTGCAAGATCCCTTTGAACTTTACCAACTGTGCAATGGAGATACCAATCCAGTAAAACAAAATCCTAATACATGTGTGCCATTAGATCATAAATCAGTTTGAGGAAACCTGAAATCAAACAAACTGAGCCGAGTTCAAATCCCATTAAGTTTAACTAAATCTCCACCTCTGTGTTTACTATAGATTCTTTATTTCTATGGGAAATACTCTACTAGGAAACCTTGTTTTATTCTCTCAACCCCTTTTAAGAGGGAGGAACAATCCCCTTTTAAGAGGAAAGAACAATCTATGGCTTAAACTGTTGTCTCACTTTCCAAGATGTTAAATGTTGGCACCCATTGCACACTCCTTAACCCCAACAACTAAAATACCAATTCCAGAGGGCTGACCTAGAATTAGTACTGACCTACACACTGCTGTTCACCATCAATTTGGTTTATGTTAAAAAGTACAAGATTAAATACACTCAAAAAGTTTGAAATCCCCTTCTCCAGACTCCCCAGTGGAGCCTCCTCATGTCCAACCCACAGCCAGAGCATTTCTTTGGAAGTGCTCCAAGGTTCTCACAGTGTCAGATGCTCACCTGGCACCCAGACCTTGTGGGGCTGATCAAAGGCCACTTACAAACAAGTATTTGTTGAACCAAATTCATTACTTGGACATTTTTGTTACTTTGGACCCATTACTTTTAATATTCATTCATATCTTGCTTGGTATTTTTTCTTACATCATTAAGAAAAAAAACCACTGAGCATCAGCTTAAAAGCATTTATAATCATTTCTAGTTTCTGTATCTTTTTTTTGAGAAAGTAAGGATTTTAGATCTGTGTTATCATATGCTATGCAATAGTCTGAAAGTCTCTAACTTCATAAATTGGATGAAAAATAGAAAGAATAAAATGAGTTTTTTCATTTAGCACAAGTACAGTCCAAACTCTAAAAATGTGAGCATCAAGTACAGCTACATAATAAACCATCCCAAAAGTATCATTCCAATAGAATATTATTCAAATGCATTTAATTCAAAAAGCTATTTTTTCCTGAATTTTCAGGATCTCTGCAGACCTTTGGTTCATCTGCACATTTTAGAGCACTAAATCCATAATATTCATCTTGACCATGCACAAATCTTTTGTGAACCATTCATGTCAATTGGTGCAATTTATGAGCTAAGAATGGGTTTCTCTAATCACATTACAAGGTAGCTTTGTTGTGTAGGGCTTTTTGAAAGAAAGTGTACTTTTCCCACAATACACAGCTTGTATTCCTTTGTGACTGCGCCAGGAAAGGAAAAGAATGAAAGCTGAACTTATTGCAGCTAATCAAACGAGTTGAGATTGGAAAATCCTTATCAAGCAAATCTTCAGGAAGTAAACTCAAAAACACTAAGCCGCTTACTTTCTCCCTGGCACCTTGGGAAGGAGAAGGAACAGGACAGAGCAGCCCCTTCTCTCACATAAAAATCATTAGCATTTGCAAAGTCTAGGCTTTGAAGGGAAGAAAAGCTTCCAGACCCATTCTGCAGAGGAAACCTTTCAAACATCGACTGAGGGCAAATAAACCATGTGCCAAGTCTGCCACAGAGAGAAAACCTGGATGCCAGGAAGTTTCCCTCCCCCTTCCTTGGAGGGCAGAGAGAGACAGACGGATTGTTTTGCCTACTCCTATCCTGAAGTTCTCAGAGAGCTCTTAACTCTTGCTGGAGAAACTCCAGTGTGCAGTTCATCCCTGACCTGGGCTGTTCTCTCCGGCAAGCCCAGAGGCAAGGAATGGGCAAAACCAGATTACTCTGATTCCCAGTTCAAGTCTAGTATGAAAGAAAAGTTTTAATGTGGAAAACAAAGAAACAAGGCCTTAGAAAAGGAATTTAACCCAGTAATAACCTTAGGACAACCAAGCAGGTAAAATAAGGGCTCACTAAAATATTATAGACTTATCTGACCTTATAAACACTGTAGCAGTCCTTATGAAATTAGATATTATTTTTAGATCTTATTTTACTCTGCTATGCAGATCCAATTCCAAGGACAAAGCAGACGGTATAAGAAGGGAAAAAACCTCCTAGTCTATTGAAATAACAAGAATATATATCTTGTTTATATTCCACTTCTCTCTTGGAGAAAAATGCATGGAAATTGGGTAGAATTACTTTGGAAGAGGTAGAATTAGTTTCAGACTAAACTGGTTTCTGAGGATTCCTGAAGCATAAAAGTTACATGTGCCACAGAATCATGTCTGGTGTTAGTTTCTACATAATTTGGTTAGTCTCTCAAAGTAACAGAATCTGTTAGCAGACTTCACTTTGGAGCTGGTTTAATGGTTCCCAGAACAACCTTTCATTTTTCCCCTGTCCTTGGTTTTGCCTTCTATGCCTCTGTCTGCAAAGTCCAATAAGTACAAACTTACTTTTAAAAGCCAGATGACAATTAATTGTTATCTGAACCCTTTTGACTAGAATTATGTCACTTATGAAGCACTTGGAGTCATCTCAAGGTCACACTTCACTCAGATTCTTTACACAGTTAATTGAGCCCATAAGAATAAATGTGGGGTCTAAATGTTTGTATACCCCTGTCTCACATATTCTGCATTTCAGTGGCACTATTCCATATCAGTCTTAAAAATGTATCATTCTCACTGGACAAATGGCTCCAAATTTCATCTCATTTCTGCATTAACAACCCACAAACTTTAATCTTGTTGGTATATTTGGGGCAGAATAGAGGGATAAATACTTTCTAAGCTTGCAGCCTTGAATTTGGAGGCAAGGATATGTCTGATTACATTTTCGTCTGCACCCAGAAAAGTTAATGACCTTAATGCATATTACTTAAAACTCAATTCTCTGTCATTAAGTTTCCCTTTACACAAACATGGAACTGGCAGGAGTCTACATCCTCTAGTGAATATCTTATCTATCATTCAGCATAATAATTAATGCAAAAGTTCAAAAGAACACTTTTGCTCATCTGCTCTACTCATAATTTGACTAAAAGATTAAGACATCCCTTAATTTGCAGTTCTACAAGAAGATATTTCTTCAAAACTGACCAGGCAGTTCACTGAAATAATTTTGAAGCATGTGGCTATATATTAAATCCAGTGATTAAGCTTTCAGACAGACCTTACTAGTAGCTTTCTTCCAGACTCAGAGTTCTCACCTTGCATAATAATCCTTGGCTTTCTTGAAAGCACTGAACCTTTGTTGCCAGCTAGCACGAGTTACAGTAGTTAACACCACACTTAATTGTGTAATTAATTTATTGTGACTAAATTTCCAGCTGAAAGCTCCGTGAGTCACACAGGCCCTGCTCCACAGGTCTTTCCTCCAATTTCAATTGAAGCAAAACAAGCATTAAGCAGATTTGTTTCTAAAGCTCAGCATAACACCGACACAGAGCTACTCTAACAGCTTGTATATCCCTTCTGTGCTATTTCTGAAACTCAGTGTGCAAGGTCTGTTCTGTCACCAGCTTCCAAGCTGAGTTTTTTTCTTGGCTTAATTTTTTGGCCCCGTGTCCATAAAACAAGGGTCTTCTGTTCAAGACCGTTCAGATTGCAGGTTTTTACCCAACAACCTTCATCCTCATAGTGTTTTACCTTCCATCATCAGCAGCTCCCTCTTCCCTAAGAGAGGACAAGTCCCAGCTCCCTGCCTCTCTGTCCCGAGGCTCTGCTGACCCACCGTGATCCCCCTTCTGCGTGCCCAGGTCCCGAGTTAGTGACAGAGGGGTCGCTCTTGCCATCACAGACCTCGCTGCACACGAAAGGTGAGAAAGGCTGACTGCCCGGCTGGCCCTGCAGTGCTGGCGTGTCACAGCCTTCACACCACAATGAACTCAGCTGTCTCCTGTGGGCACAACTACAAAGGTGCATCTTGCTTCGGCCACACCGAAGTAAGAGTCAGCAAGCACAGAGTCTGAGACCATTTAAACAAAGCTCTACCTGCAAATTGTTTCCCTTCTGGACAAATTACTAGCCATGACTGGGAAGACAGTACCTAGTCTTCCAGGATATTAATTGTTTAGTTTAATTAATGCGGTAATTCTGCTGAAGCAAGGACCAAGCTTTTCTGCTTGCACCTACTTCCCCAGCAGTGCCCCTCCCCGAATAAGAATATGGCAACATTGAGTATTAGCAGCCATATACATCCCCCCTTCACAGGCTCATGCCCCTAAACCTTTGTCCTTCAGTATAGCATTCAGTATTCAGTACAAAAGCAATTGCACCTGCTTTAAGTAGAACACCTTCTAGCAAAGAAATTTCAGGGAAGAGAGAAAAACAAGAAGCAAAGAAAGGAATGTTGGGGTTGCTGTATAACAGGGTTGTTGATGAACAATTTTCTTCATGTAAGCCATATACATAATAGAGCATGGCTCTAATTTTGTCATCCAGCCACCACCATTCCCTTATCTGTCCTCAACTAGTGTGTCAGAAATTCTGTCTCTGCTACTGAGCACACGTTCTTTTGAACCAGATCAGATTATTCAGCAAGACACAGAGCTAATCCTTTGGTGTATACCTACTTGCTATCCATACCACTCTAGAAAGAGCCTTAGCAGATTTCTTTCGAGCCAAAATCACAAAGCAGACTTTGTCTAAGGCAAACCTTATGTAAATTTAATTTGAACGAAATTTGTTCTGCTTTGTTTCCAGACATTATTAAATGTTCCATAGCACAGCTGCAGCATCTACCTCTCCCACAATCATAGTCTCAATTGCTAAGGCTTTTTTTTTTTTAAGCTAGACATGCAGCTTTGAATCTCTCAAAATTTACCAAGTACTCAGCCATAATTTTCATTGTGTTCCCTCAGAAGAAAACATTATCTGCCTCCACTGAACCCATGAAATGTGGGTATTAGACCAGAGGCTCATCATTGTTCATTTTGACTTCTATTTGGAAAAATAAAGCATTAAACAATCTCCAAACACTTAGATGCTTGGTGATGCTGCCTGTGGACTAGCAGCACACATGGACTGTTCACTAAAATAGACATCAGTGTTCCTAACTTGTGTTTTACATTTCCCTGCAAAACATACAGCACCCCAAAAAACCTAAATACAGCCTGAGAGTTTCTTTTCAAAGGGGGGCTGAATTTCTACCTGAAAATAACTCATTCTCCTTATTGGTGTGAGCTAGAAAGCACACAACCATGAATATCTGAAAACAAATATTCCCTGTGACTCAACTGATTATCCTGCCCTTAATTTTAACACCATCAATAAGCAGTAGTGACTATTTTTGACACTCCATTAAGTTGCATTTCTGACCACCTTTCTCTCCAGTTTAACCTTCACTGAATGAAATTATGGATTGAAAAAACAAAAATACTAGATTTTTACATTGAAATAGTACCAAAAATTGTCTAAAAAAATATATTTACCCAAACTAAAAAATACTTTCCTACATAATTATTTACAGATTTCTTCTACAGCAGTAAAAAACATATTTACCATGAACAGAAATAGGATGCAGCTCTACTCTTCTGTCCTGAACCAAAATTAAAAAAGAATGATAATCCCTTCCCCCTCACCAAACATATATTCATGTGCAAGACTATTAATTTAAAAAATAATTACATCACATATATTTTTGATAGTACAATTGATGAAACCCTACGCAATCAGTGGGTTACTATATTGTTACAGATCTTTTCATCTGCAATACCAGTGATTAGAAGTATTACAAGTCCTATATTACTCTCAGTTTTTTTCCACTTCACATAAGTATAATTTGTCTTTAGTGCTTTCATTAATACATTATTCATTGTACCCTGTGCAGTATTGATTAACCCCATAGATTAGTCTTTTGTGTGATATTGTTTGAAACTCTTAGCTATGGTGAAGTGCAATTACGTCCAGTCTTCCCTCAGTCCCCTTTGTTTCAGAGTTGTGACATTTCTCTTTTATGCTGACTCTCAACGACCAAACCCTGGGTAAGTGCAGGAGATCTGATTTTGCTCAGTTTTGCCAGCTGAGATGTACTGCTGAACCTCTTCCTCTAATTTACTTAACTCAGAAAGATGGGGATAAATAGGTCATTTGAAATTCAAGACTCCCCATCACAGATACCTTTCATTTATATATTTATAACTTTAAAAAAACTCCAACTTTTCTGCAGTCTCATTTTTCCCATTTCACAGCTGGGCTTCCTTTATTAATTTGAATGCTACCTTCCTGTCAAAAGCCTGGCCCTGGTCCTAGAAATATCTATACACATGCCTAGGTTACAACACTTTGCCTCTCAAGTAGAATTCAGATTACTTAATAAACCAGAAACAATTACTTCTGAAAGCAATATGAAAATAGAATACAAAATAATTCAGAGAGAACGAGACCAATGCAAGCTTTAGCCTGTGTATTACTCTGTATTGCCTATGTTTTCATTAAAAAAGTGCTTTATACTATTGTCTTAGCCTTAATGTCCTTTGTTGACTGCTTTTCTTCAGCCAGGCCAGCCTTACTACTACTCCATCAAAAAACATAACAGAGAAATGGAAACACCACATATTACCCAAATAATTCAGGATTGATCAGAACTCTAATTTTCTTCTTGTACAATTTATTTCTTTTGCAACAAGTTTGCTTCAGGCTACTAATAAACAAAATCTAGAAGTATAGTACTAACAAGACTCTCATTACTCCCTTTTTGTTTGTACAGTATTTTAAAATAAGGTGGATAGAAGAAGTAGGATGTGCAGCTAAGTCTCAAAATACACAAGTAAAAAAGAAAAAAAGCTTAGAAATCACAAAAATCCACTAAAGTCTAAGACCATCCTTTCTTTTCCTGCCTTAAATGTTTTTCCTTAATGCACAAATCAGAAGCTACCACAGTATAGCCCACAGAAATTTGGAAATTCACAGCTGCTTCATAGGAATCCAAAGAGAAGAGTTGATCACACAAACCCTCCCCTTCCCTGCAGACGTCCTCAGAGCACCAGCTCTGTCCCCATCGAGGCTGATACTTCAGCATTCCACAGATACTTTATGAAAGTTATATGGACAGATAAATAATGAATAAGCAGAATTTCTTGGGATGAGGAAGTTTAAAGCTACAAACTGATAAAACTGACAGCCATAATGTATTACTAATAAGTTAAAGAAAGGAAGGATTATTATAGATAATGTAGAAGCTCAAAAATGTGTTTGGTCAGCAGCATTAGCAGCAACCCAGAGAACAGTAATAATGGAAAGAGACCAATTTTCCAATCACAAATTCATGAGGCGAGACCTTGCACTAAGAATGAGCAGCCTAAGAAAGATTGGCAAAGGGCACAATTCTAGCCTGGCTCCTTTGAAGGGTGTAACAGCAAGGAAATGTTATTCCCCAGTGGGAACATGAACTGTCAGCATGGAAAAAATATGGTTGGGGTATTTTATTTTCTAATTATTTGACTTTTTTTTAGCTACAAAGCCAGCAGTTTAACCTAGAAAGGAGTCAAATGAAATTATTTAATGCAACTCTACATGAGCTTCTAGGATTTCAAGTATTCTCATTTATAATGCAAGCACAGCAAAGTTTAAATAATCTTAGTTCAGAGATTAATAACCAAGATATACCAGCAAGCTTTTATATGGTAAGACTGGAGAATCCTCAATTAGTTTAAAAACTCTTTAATGAAGAAAATGCAGGCATGAGTCTGCTCACTGGGTCCTTATCTGCACACATCTTAAAAGACTAAGCAATTCCACCAGTTTATACATATAGTATCCAAAATTTTAGATCTTAAACAGCAGGCAGATTTTTTTGTTCACTTAAGGGATCGTGTTCCTGGCCAAACCTTTAATGCTACTGTAATAATCAATAAAAAGTTATATTGTACACTCTGTAGCTCCAGTTTATCTTTCAACAAAGTAATAATACTTTATGCAGGTATGTAGGGGATTTCTGGGGAAAAGGCCATGCAGCTTATACAGAAAGACATGGAATGACTAATGAATATTCTACTTGTGTTTGGGTAAGGCTAATTAAGTTTTAGAATCACTATCCCAGGTAGAATCCTTCCTGCACCATATACCTTTATGATATTTAGACAGTGAGAACAATTATTTAGGTAGCACAATGAGTCTTGAAAGGTCTAAAAGTTTGCCATAAATCCAGTAACGAAATAAATACTATTGAAGTCACGTATTTTCCCGCACCTTTTGCCTCCTTAGAAAGGAGCTGTTCACAATTACAGCTTCATTCTCAGATATTTACTAAGGTTATATAACACCAAGGAACACATTTTTTTCTGAGCTAAATCTTTAATTATAAGAAATATTTAATTTTCTTTCTTGTCAAAGGCAGAAGAAATGATAGCAGGACGTATAATCAGGACATCCAGCTTTCCCATCAACAACGTAACAGGCAGAAGAAGATATTCAGCATTTTTATAAAGTGCAAATTCTACCTCCTTTTCACCAGCATTTCCCACGGTTTTAACAGCATCACCTGAGACATTCATGATTTACTCTATCAATCCAGGATTGCTGTACCCAAGACCTCCAACCACCACCCCACCCCCCGGTCCTGTTTGCAAGCAGGAGGTACCAAAGGACACCTCCCCTGGTTGGCTCCCTCACCAGCTGTGGCAGGAACTCATCCTCCACATTGCCCCAGAACCTCCTGGCCTGTCCCCTCTTCAGTGCCTTGTATTTCCAGCAGGCACCTGGTGAATTGAAGGAGAATAAAGACCAGCCCCAGCCAAACACAGACAGAGCTTGCCCTTGGTCCAGGCACTTGAGGCCTATTTGTGCACTGAGGACCAGGAAAGCTGGTCAGTTGAAGTTGATGTGATTCCTTGCAGCTGAGAATAATTAGCTAACCCTCACATTTTGGCACAGATAGATAATGTCTTACCTGAAGGCACTAATTACTTTTACTGTAGCTATCACAGCTATTACCAGATTTTCTCTAGCTAGCAGGAATAGAAGTACATTTTGCAAGGCTTTCTCCAAGGGATTTTGACAAACTCCTCAGTGGATAAACCGGGAGTGATTTGTCAGGGCTGGTGACATATTTTATGCATTCTGCACTGATATTTCCCACTGGATTTGATAAATCCAGGTTTAGTCAGAGAAATCAGAGAACTGCCCAAAGCAAACACTATGTAGCTTAAGCTGAGAGTTTGAGAGGAGCCAAGCTGTCTTTGTGTCTGTTCAGAGCAAGATTAGGTTTAGGCCTGAGTAAATCACCTTAAGTACATGGTTGCAGGACTTCTGACAGGGAGCTGTGGGCTATGCTTACACATGCCCCATTCTTTCCCAAGGGGACTCTGTTAGCAAGGCCTTTGAGACAAGGCTGATTTGACAAAATCAAAACACGAAGCCATGTCAGGCACGTTTGTGTTTTTAACAATGCTCCATCGCTGATCAACACATCAGGAACATCTGCCTTTCCCTCTCGCTCTGAGAGCACTGCGTCCCTCTAAAGAGAAGTGTCTGCACAGCCAAATGAGGTGTGACTGTAGCACATGTGAGCACATTTGCACTAATACTCAAACAGCACTAAACCCCTGGATATTGCTGAAGGAATCAAGCATCAGCTGTAGGGCAGCTCTACAGCAGATCCAGTGAGTCACCTGATGAGTATTTTAGCTGCTAATCCAGCTCAGACTCTGTGGTCCCAGCTGGGGGTATAGATGTGGTTATAGTTCAGCACAAATATGCCAGAGCTAAACCATACTGTTGTGTCATGTTGTTACTCGAATACAGCCTAAAAAGCTTTGCATGTGCTTGTCTCTGAGTCACGGTCAAAGCTTTTTAGCATGTCTCCAATCTGTTTCTGAACCTTAATCAGGAGTTAAACCCGAGATCTCCATGTGTCTTTACTTCTGGAGACATAAAAGCATCAGTCTTCGTCATTGCTGCTTCAACAATTTTGATAATTCAGTATTAAGCTGGGATTTCAAAGCCTTTGAGAAAGACCACACTATTTGTACAAAAAAGCTGCTAAATATATTTGTTAAATAAAAATATACATATGCTTTAATCAGATTTTCTAGCTCCAGAAGTAACATAGGTACCTTACTTCAAAGGCCAAGTATATGGTATTATATATAATCTGCTGGTGGATTTTTGTGATTATTTTATGAACTAGAAAGAGAGTTTTTGTTGTTGTTGTTTATTTTTTAATTGTAATCAACTATCAACGTCCCAATGATAATAGTAGCGTCATAAGAAGTGAAATAATGTATTCCAATGACCAAACTCAGCTGGAGAAATTGAAGGGTAAGGAACAGTTTTCAAAAAACATAGCAACCTCAAGTAAAAGAATTCCCGAACAAACAAATTTGACTCCCCCATTCTTTCCCAAGGGGACTCAAACAAACAAAAAAAAAACCCCAAAAAAATCTTAAACAAACAAACAAAAAAAAAAAACCAAAAAATCTTAAACAAACAATCAAAAAAAAAAAAAGAAAAAAGATTAAAGAAAACCCAAAAAATCTCCCTCTGATTTAAAAAAATAATTGCTTAACTTTAATTTAAAATAAGCTCAAATGGAAAATGTCAGCCTTGAGTTCTTCAAAATGCAGAAAACCTACAAAGCTAGTGCATTTCAATTGCCACAAAGTGTGTTTAACGCCAGGAAATTTACCTTTGTTGGGAGGACTAAGGAAGCACCTTCTGTGGAAGCAATCACAGGCACGTAAGGCGCTGCAAAAGCAAATTCAAAATTATACTTTTACAAGTACTTTTCAGATTCACATACCCACAGAATTATGCACTACTTAGGAAACTACTGTAATGAAACTACTGTAATACACATAATGATGAAACTCTCAAAAGTATATTGAAAGAAAATTAGATAACAAAGCAGCTTGTCGTAAAAACCATGCTAAAGCCACTCATCTCTACAAAGCCCTGAGTGCCTCTGCACTGGAGGGGCACAGCAGCACCTGCACCATTTATAGCCAAGTACCCGCAGGCACAATGCCAGAGAACAAACACACAATATCTGAGGGGGAAAAGGGGCTTGGCAAGGAATTCCAAAGGCCTCCGTGCCTTGAGGGCCCTCAGCAGGCTCACCTGGGGCTCTCTGCACCCCGGCTCCATTTAACCTAGGCTTGGGATGGGGCCTGCCCTGCTCCTGAGGGGCTGGGTTGTGGCTCTTGTCCCGTTCCTGGCTGGGTGGTGGCCCTGGTGGTTCTCCCAGGGGCTGGTGAGTCCTGCCTTTCTTGCCTGCCCGCTCTGTGCAGCAGGGAATGCCCGCGGTGGGTGAGGAGGACACCCATGTTTAACTTCCCTCAGAGTCAGCTCGCCCTTCCTGAGGGAACAGCCCTGCTCTCTCTGCTCGCTTAGGTATAAACAGTGCTTTACCTTGCTATTTCCAACTAAATGCATGTGGGGAGCAGGACTTTTAAACTCAGTATCTAAAGGCTCTACAAGCCATGTGCAAAAAACAATTGCTGACTTTCACTAGCAGATCATTTTCTGCACATCAAGTCCACAGTTAACAGCGGAGGTGCCGGCAGCTTTCCGTTGGGAAATCTAGCCTGAAAAAGGTGAGGCTTTAGATATCTCCTGGAGGGAGAGGAAAAATAATTTAGCACGGATCAGAAGAGACAGTAATAGTTGCTATAAAGTTAGATGTAATTTATAGAGGATAAGTTTTGCAGTTTTTTGATGTGGGCTATTAGGCACAAGGAAGTGTGCCAATGAGAAGACCGAAAAAATAGTTTTTACCCTCCTTCTAAAGACTAAACTAACTTTTCTGGGCTGGTGAGGGAGACAGGGACTCAGTGCTGCTTATACTTCCTTACAAGATACTGAAAGGTGTTCTTATGCTATGTAAAGCATTGAAATTAAAATAGTCTTACCTGATATATACTAAAGCTTATATTCATTGAAGGATAGGTTATAATAAAGAGCTTTAATACACATAGTTCTTGTCTAATTGCCTCTCAGGGAAAAGAAGAAAAAACTAAAACCTTCCTTCAGTGCCCCAGCTTGGATCTCAAATATGTGATTATTGTCTTTTTTTCCATCACTACTTGATCAAACCAATTTCTCTGCAAAAGATACTCTACTGTAGAAACTCCAAGTACTACAGGAGGGGAGCTGTGGGTTTTTTTGGCTAGAACTTTGTATTCTGAGATACACCCATGTGTATCTCACATTAGAAATCAGACTAGTTCTTTCACACCTCTGTTGGTTAAAGCTTCAAGCATGTCCTGCTCATCCAACCTCACAGGTGGAGCAGGGAAACTGAAATGAGCTGTTGATTATTACTGTGGAATCTAAGCTTCATGTTAAAAATGCTTTTAATTGTGCATGAAGGAAGCTTTTTAGATTAGAAATATGAAAAATGGATAATTTCTGTCAAATAGCGACAGATAATAGCTGATGTGTTATTGGTCACAGCTCTGCCTTCAAATATTGATTTCATATGAAAATAAGCAGTTTACAGGAAATTACTTTTTTTCAAAGGGTTCATTAAAAGAAAACCGTATCCGTGTTTTTGTATAGACTTCTTTTTGTTTTCAATTTGGTTTCAAGCTGGTAAATTTAGTTTTGTAACCTTTTTCAGTTAACACTCTAAGGCCTTAACAGGACCCTCTCTTTCCAGAAATGCAAAAATTAAAAGGCTGTTGTAAGGCTTGGTTAAAAACAGTGTAAAGGAACTGTGACAAATGATTTTGATACAGTATTTAATGATAAAATCTGCTTTGATGATGTGACCTTCTTGTAGGGTGACTCGTTCTGAAAGTGCTCTGTCTTTCTACCCTGCGCCTGCAGGACCTCTCCGGTTCAGCTGCAGATTGCTGCACCAGGGAGTTCAGGATCTCTATAGTCTCTGCCAGGCAATCCCTCACTGGATTCTATCACCCCATTTTCAGTTTGTTCAGGTATCACAATTTGAATGTAGATTAAGATTTCAATGCTATTTCTTTGCCAAATGACACCTCACACATTTACATTTCAAAGTTTGTATCAGCAAGACGTTACAACGCTTGGTAACTTCTGTAGTGCTGACAGTAGCAACAATACTCTTCCTGTAGCACCCATTGTAGCGGGTTTAGTTCGATAACCGAGCAGAAACACCAATTTAGTGTAGTGCTTTAGTTCACTTATTTGCTTTTGTGAGATATGAATTAGGAGAAATGCAAAGCAGGCTTAAAAACTTTAAAGAGTATAAAGAAAGTTTATTAGTACTAGGTAGGATTAAAAGAAAAAAACACTAAGAAAGTAAAGAAAAAGACTTTCCTTTCTTTGCCAGAACCCCCGCTTCCCTGTCCCCCATCACACCGATGCACGCAGCCTCCGTGCAGGCTGCCCAGGGGAGCGAGGAGGATAAGAAAGATGGAATCTCTATTCAGTATTAAAGTTCTTAAAAAGTCTCTCCAAACTCAGGGGAAAAAACACAGGTCTCCTTTCTGCTCCAGCATGGTTTCCAAACTGCTACCTGCAACAGTCAACAGTCCTGACTGCTCGAAAACAGTCCATTGCACTGAACATCCAAACATGGAGTGTTCTCAACAACGCCCCCGACTCATGTCTTTTAAATGGATAAAAGAAGAGTTTATGGTATTACAGTTTTTACCACGGTTTGCAAAGGGTCGGTTTAAGCTCCGCGCGGCTTGCGACTCCACCCTCTTCTTTCCGCCGCCCTCTACCGTTCTGTCTCGCATAACTCACTTTCTCCTTCGCCCTCCGACTTTAATGCCATGGTGAACAGCTTATGTTGAAGGAAAAACCCTTCTTCTTCAATGCTGCCCGTTGCTTAATAGTTTCTTCAGTCTGAGAAAACTGAAAATCGGTTCCCGCCGGGTTTGTGCGGTGCCATGTGGAGGAGGGGAGGGGAAGCTCCTCCCGGGTCCTGGAAGCCGCTCTGGTGGTCTCGGCCGTGCTGCTCACGGAGGTTCCTCAGCTGCCCGCGGCTTTGGAGGTGGGGGGGGCCCACAGCATTCCAGGGACCATGCCCTGGCTCCGGGAGGGGAGGCTTGGCCCGGCTCCCCAGGGCTGGGCCCGGAGCCATTCCATCCATCCGTTCCCCCCTCCACTTTCCCACAGGAGGCTGGATTCAAAGAGGAGGCTCCCGCGCCTCTCGCAGGTTTAAATATGCGAATTCGAAAAGTGTAATTGGATCAGTAAACTATCAATCAATTTAGTTCCAACCCAGGACAGCCATATCCCCACAACAACATCCCTAACAGCTGCTTTTCACTCTTGTGGTAGATGAAAATAGCTGTGTGTGTTCTCAGATAGGTGCCAGGTAAACCCCTGGGGCAGGAGGGGCGTGAAGAGTGTTAGGGGAGAGGCCCTGAGGCAGCGCTGGGGAGGAAAGGCTGAAAGCAGGGTTTGACTGGTGAGCTGCAGCTCAGGCAGAAGATCAGCTGCTGGGCAGGACTCTAAAAACAGGATGAACCTGAGGGCACTTAGCTGGAGTTTGCTGCAGCTCAGTCAGTTAATTGAAACAAAAGCTGGAAGCAAGGAGCTACACTGGAAAGATAATGGCTGGAAAAGGGTTCTTTCTTAATACTTCTAGCTGTCTTCCACAGATCATTAAATGTTTTTCTACTTACCAAGTTAATTATCCTTGACTATATAGAACTATAGCCAAGCCTTTCAGATATTCAAAGAGAAGTAGGCATCTGAAGCCTGGCCCTCAGGATGCCTGATGCTGTGGTGTGTAAGGAATGTTACCTCGGTTAGTCTATGGTAGTTTCATGTTATGAATAATTGTTATTCTGATGGCTATTTCATCGGATATGAACAAAAGGAATGAGAGAAAATGCCATGAATGTTATATTGAACTCACAAGAGCAAGAAATTATTTACTCAGGACAGACATGTCTTACTAAATATCTCTGTAGAGTGGAACATTTTGCACTTAGCAATACTACCTTGTAATTTGGGGGTCTTTGGAGATGGTAATTTTCCTTGTATAAAGTCTACTGAGGTGTTCGTATTGGATGTTCATGGTTTAAGAATCTGAAGCTTTCTATTCGAATTTCCTTGACTTTGTGATATGTCATTCAGAATGCTGTTTAAGCAGTTTTGTTTGCAAGGCTTTTTCTTCTTTCAAAGGCTAGGGTTTTATGCTTTAGAAATGGAAGGTAAAATAATAAGGTAATTATATCCAAAACTGGTTTCTTAAGCTACTTTAAATACAAAATTAAACAACGTAATTGCTCTGCATTCCTTGGCTTCCTTGCAATGATCTGTAGCAGTCAACAAAGCAAATTGAAGTGGAAAGGGATTTTGTTTTTGTAATGTACTTGTACTGCAACTTTGAAGTAAGCCAATAAAAAAACACTAATTGAAAACTGAAATCTAGAGAAGTTGTTATGCAGTTAATATTTTGCATTTAAAATTGTATAGATTTATATTTTGTATGGAAGTATTAAAGAATGTTCTGAAGGTTCATTTTTTTCAGTTTGGGGTGAATTCTATGGTCTTTTAACAAGAAAGATGAAAATTTAGACTTTTATCCCAAAACACAATTCATTTTGAGAAGGAGAAAGGTATTTTCACTTTCATAGGAACGAAACAGGAAAGAGCTCTGTATTCTTACTTCCATGTAAGAGCTGCATATACAGGTGAACAAATAATGGAATAGAGGACATCGTAGTTGGTTGTTTGTGAATTGGATGCACTTGTGGTTTAATTTCTTATTGCTTTGTGGAAAGACACTGATCTGTATTTCTTGTGCTTTGTCTTCCTCTCAACAGTGCTAATTGCTATTCCAGCTGCTATGATCATTAATTGAATTTCAGTTGAAAAAAGCATTTGTAGATCCTGCTATAGGTCTAAAGAAAATATTTCTATATTTCTATAAAGAAAGATGAAAAAGTCCAAGTAGCTTGCAAATTGTTCTAATCCATAAATGTTTATACTAATTTATCATACATCACCCTGCTGACTGAATGCAAGATCTATTGACCTTTAGGACTGAAGTTTTTTTCATTTCAACTTCCTCGATTTTGTAGTATTTGCCTCCTTCTGATTGTTAATGATGAACAATTTTTTTAATGCATTTGGAACTGGCAAGAAACAAGTTTAATACAGATATCCTCTAACACTTATTGCCTTTTATAATTAGGGTAAGTTGTGAAGGAAAAAGATGCTTCCTTTTTTTCTTGGCATCAGCTGGAACCTGTAGCTGAGCAGTCTATGACATGGGATTGCCATCCACGCTAGGCAGGAGAGCAGGTATTTATTGATTTGTCTTTTATGTTTCTCCAGCAGATTCTTCTCATCTGAGACATTTTTTAAGGGTACGATATTCTACAAATAAAACTCCTGTAACCTTTCAATTTTCAGAATAAGACTAGCATAACAAAACAAAACCAGCCCCCCAATGGTTTGATGGTTTTATTGTTTGATTACTTCAAAATTGTCTTTTTTTTTTTTTTTTCGTTCCTAGTATAGGATAGAAGCAACAGAATTCAACTTTGTAGATTTCAGTTTTCTAAAGTAATAAAACCCCTGGCCCATGGCATGTACAAAATGCAAGTGGAGCCTGACAAATTAGGCTAAAAGACTTGATTTATTAATTCATTCCTGGGCTAATATACTGAAATTAATATGAAATATTTGCAAAATATTTATTTGGTAAGGAAGAATCAAAGTGACTTTTCTCCCTGTGTAAATAAAAATGTTAGTCCCATATAATGGCACAATGTTACAGTTCTTACGTGGCAGTTTGATTAATCTTCTCAAGGCTTTACCTTAGATCTTGAATGGATTCTTATCACTGTAAAATACCAATATTTTATTCTGTACATGATTAAATTAGTGGACTAGAAATAAATTTCTATAGGGCTACATTCTGCGGGTTTCCAGAGATGCTGATTTAAAGTGTTTGTATGCCCAGACTAAATAGAAATCTTTTTTTAAAGAAGTTTTTGAGACCTTTGCCAGTGATAACGAGGAGTGGATGATAGGGAATAGTCCAGCAGAGCAAACATAAGTGATGTTTATCGTCTGGATTCTAAAGGAGAAGGAATAAGCTCTTTGAGGACACGTTTTACTTCGGGAAGGACAACACCAATTGCCAAAATCTCCCACACTTTTCTCTTTAAAAAAAAATCCATGCAATAATGTGTCCTATGCAACCATACAACTAAACTGTCGATTTTGACTGGAATAACTAACATATTGCATAGCCTGAAAAATTTGTGCTAAAGTGAATTTAGAAATTTCTGAATCATTATGATGTTGGTAGCAGATCTTTTCTGTTATTGAAATTCTGTCATTTCCTTCCACCAAAGAATTATCAAGGACATGTGTTCTTTATTCATATCATATGTATGAATTTTTTCAAGAAACAGAAGGAAAAGTGATTATTTCTGTAAGAAAAATCTGCCCTAGGGAAGATACTTATTTCTCTCTATCATTTGCTGTACTTTATTTCCTTCCCTGCAGTCATTAGATTCTCATGATCTGCGTGTTGTTTACTTGATATTTTGATGTACTCTGATACTCTGAAAAGTCTCAGGATTCTCCTAGGAAGTGCAACACAATAGCAGTTTGATCAATCTTCTCCAATTCCCTTAGCACTTTCCCCCAGTCTCTTGATTCTCCTGATTTGGATTATAGCTGTCAAGAAAATAACCTGGAGAGCAGAGAAGAGTATGGGGTTGCTTTGTTGCAAGTTTAAAGTAAAGAAAATACTAAAAAATATTGACATCTTCCCAGATACTTCACTCATTTGAAAAAATAATTAATCCCATCTCTATTTTTTTCAAGTTGTAAAGAAACAATTTCAGAAATCTGAGCAGGGCTCTTGCCCATACCCAGGAAGAATTGTCTGTATTTAGTTTGGTTTTGCACTGAAGCAGAGCTATTCCATCTCTGCTCTCTATTAACATCTACTTTTTAGAGTCCAATATAATAAAATATGCCAAACAAAGTAGGGGGGAAAATTCACACAATTTGATATATCAGGGACTGCTATAGGGCATGAATGATTTCTTGGAACTTTTTAACAAAAATCAATAAATTGTGCTGCTTTTTCCAGCAATGTTCTTCAAAAGAGACATTTCTTGTTTGCTTTCTTTTCCGTTGTTGTTGGACATTGGCTTTCTCTTTTTATTGGAACACAGAGATTTGAACAAGTGTAATACATGTTTCAAAAGACACAAGTCCATAATATTTGAAGGGAAAAATAATTTTTCTGGCTCCAAATCTTGTTTGTAGCAACAGGATGCAGAATTATAAGTGACAGTTCCAACCATGAATAACAAACATAATTTAGATTACTCTATGACAGCAAAACATACATCAATTGATAAATTGTTTAAGAATGAGTAGAATCAGTCCAACGTGTTGAACCACCATATTCTGTTTTCTCCACTTGTGAGTTGGCAGAAGATTTTTCTCCCCATTTAGGACTTAGTGATGTAGAAAAATCACATTAGCCAGACACCAGTTACTTATTGCTGTATCACACCTGATTGATGGGGTTTATTTTACTATCACCAGAGTAGATAGGAGGGGAGATAGATGAGAGGCAGAGGAACTCTTGTTGTGGTGTCATGTGCCTACTAAGACTATCCTTAAGAGGCTAACGAGGTTAATGCACAGCAAAGTACAACGGTAACTTCGCAATTCCTTTAAAAACTTCTTTGATGTGAATTTGTAATGGAAGTATTGCGCCAATTCCCAGAGACAGGAAAGCAACTTTTAATTGATTAGCAAATGGGGGATGGTACCTCCTCGTGTTGCATTTCCCTGGTCTTAAAATTAAGAGCCAAACACAGTTAGAAAGGAAAAAGGTTTTTTCCCTGGGTGTTTATGTCAGGCCCCTCAGGTGCAGCCCAGCCAGGGGCAATGCCCCAGAGCACACGGAATGCACACCCACGGGCACTCGGGATCACAGCCTGGGCCTCACAAATGAGCACATCCAGCAAAGATTCCCCAGGGAGAGGCTCCAGGGAACCCCCGGCCCAGGAACCTTCCCCTGGCTGGGCCCAGCTCAGGGTACAGGATGTGTTCTGGAGAGGCCCTTGGTGCCTGGGGCTCTCTGACCCCTCACTGCCAGACTGCCGAGGGCTGGGGGCTCCTGGCTTCACAAAATATTAGGTCTAAGAATGTGGGCTAGAAGCACTAAAAATAGGAAAAAAGTATATAAAAGGGGTATCAAAGAAAAGGCAAAAAACCATCATGGCATCACTAGAACAAACAAATGAATGTGTTTCATTTAAGCAAGTGGTTATCCAGAGCCACTATCATCCTGCAGCCTTCTGGGAGACTGCCAACACAAAAGAGAATATGAACTTTGCTTGGTGAAGGCTCATCAAAAAACTCAGGAAATGCTGTGAAGGATATCTACAGGCAGGTTCACTGAGCACATAATCCAATTTGCTTATTTTCTGCTCGCTTTGTACCACCCCATCATCCTGCTGAACTGCTGCTGGAGTTCATCTGTACCTCACTGTGCTTGAGTTTCTCTGAGGCTTTCCTATAATGGAAGTGCTGTAACAACTGCCCCTGGCTTCAAAATATGCTACATGGGCTTGGAAAGTGTTCAGATAAGAGAGGACTCAGTATTTTAACTCCTGATAACATTTTCTGTGTGCATTTGGGAAGTGACTTGCAGTAGGACTTGGACTTCTTGGACTTCATTTGGTTGATAGTTACTGATCTAAGAAATTATTAGACTAGTTGGGCATTATCACACTAAGATCAATGTGGGAGGTATTTTTCCATGGTAAAAGTAGTGTGTAGTTCTGCATTTCTGAAATATACTCAATCTTTTTGCTGAATATTGGAATGTGCAAGCTTTCTCTCTCATTCCCTATTTCTTGATGTTTGGAAGCTGTCCTAATACTGTGACTGGTGCATGTAATCCAAGCTGCAGGAAAAAAGTAGTCTATTTTAAGACTAGGACACTAGGAAGTGAATAATTCAAATGATAAAATATTAAGACATGTTTTGCAGCCAGCGCAACAATGATCTAACATTAATGCATAGACTTTTACTTGTATGGAATTTGGGGAATACAGGAAGACATCTAAGAAATGCCTACTAGTGAATGCACTTTGTCTGCAAAATTACAGCACACAGCTCTGTTCAAGTTAAATGTGGCTTTAATCAGTTTCACAGTGGTGGAAGTGTACTTCAAATTATAGTTTATACATGGTGCAATTGGCTTGCAAGGAATATCCAGTCTAGTCTGCAATCATGTAATGAAAAGGGTCACAACCTCATCTGTGCTTTGGGCTTTCGATGTATTTTAAGGCGTTTTGCACTCTGAGGTGATGTAGTAGATTTTAGTATGAGTAAAGGCACTGACTTTCTCCTGTTGCTAAGATGGAGAGATCTTTTTCTGAGGACGTTTTGCCCAGGACCAGCCTTAAAACATGTTTTTGCCTGATTTCCATTTTGTGGCATAATTTATCTGCTTTAATAGTCAAACCACTCAAATATAATCATGTAAAGGGAAAAGTGCCGTTTCAGGAATCTTTACTAATAAAATATCATGAAATTATGAGCTGCATTGTGCAAATACTGTATTAATATTTCTTTATGATGAGATTCTTATTTTCGCAAAAAATTGCTTTACTAGGAAGGAGTTGAATCTCTGTAAACAGTCTACAGTGTTTATTTGAGTTTATTTTTAGTCTTAAATGTTTTTTAAATAGTGTTGTTTATATTCTTTACCATTTATAGGACTGGGGAGACCAGGGTTGTTTTGTTTGCAGTCTGCAGACACATCTAGAATGAGGAAAGAAGTCCAATCAGTATACTTAAAATATTAATTTTAGTATTCAGTGCTGCTGCCAACCAAATTAAGGGCCAAAGTCCTTATGCATTAACCTAACCTTGCATTATTTGAACTGGGAACACTTTATGCAATTTTTTGAATGCTGCTTTCTGGATGTTTTTTTAAATGCCAAAAACCCCCTTTTCTATTAGCATCTATTGATCACCAGATTTTATAAAAAGGTAAAATTCATCATTTTATTCCACCAATGCACCTGTTTTTTTTTACATTATTAGAAATGTCACTGGAATCTTTTAGCTGTAATCTGAAATGAAATGTAAAAAACTTACAGAGCAATTTTCACTCGGACAGTCACACACATGTTCAGAGAGATTTGCCAGATGTTTTTGGCTTGCCCTTATCCAACCTGTAGTGTTTTCAATGCATACAGCTGAAGATCCAAAGAATTTTACTCCTCAGTGTGCTCACATTTTACTTTCCTATGAATTTTTCTCCTGCTTTTTCTGCTGCCCCACAATTGGACATTTCTCTGGATGACAGGCTCAATACCTAAAGTTTTCTGCAGAACACAAAATCAGACTCAGAGTTGTGGTGAAAATACACATACAGGAGTACACTTTGTCCTAGCTAATAACAAACTCCTAACATAATGCGATAGAATAATATTAGTCAGTTTACTGTAACTTGTGCTCTTAAATCAGATTTGGTCTTAAAGGTCAACTTTCTATAGCACTAAACTCTCCCAGCTCTTAGAAGTAATTAGTGTTGCACAGTAAGTTTAATTAAAAACCCAATGCAACAGAGCCCATCAACTTTCAAACACTTCAAATTATTTTAATTATATGAAAGCTGAGGTTTTTTTCTTCTACCAAGTGTCTCTTACTTCCTTTCCTACGATTTTGTATGTATTATGAATTAAAGAAGGAGGAAAATGACGGCTGCTTGCCATTGGAAGTTTTTTCCTGATCAGGAGTATCCTTGCATAGAAGCTAACACGTTGCTAGTTCTGTTGGTTTAATGCAAACCAATATATAAAGGTAAAAGCAAAACAATGACAATTTATTTTGATAAAATAATTTAGATATATCTATCGTATTTTCTCTTCTAATTCTGCACCTTACAATTCAGGGAGGGAATAGATTTTTTTTTCAGGCTCCTGTTTCTAAGACAAATCTGAGATTTTGGGTCATTTTTCAGCAGAAAGCTCCTGCTTTTGTTCCTTTCACATGTTCCTTCAATAGAGCTGGCTGAAAGATTGACCTTGTTTGATAGAACAAGGTAGTTTGGAAAGGTCTTATCTGTCCATGGATATCAATACAAGCTACTTATTTCCTTCTAGATGTTTTTATTAATGTTTCCTAACCAAGGACATCAAAGTAATTGTAACTTAAACTGCTGACTTGCAACTGTGGTCATTTTTATTCTGGATTTTTATCTTTTCTCAAACAAAAATATTTTTTCAGCAAAGTAAATCTCCTCTTTCTGAAAACAGCTGTTTAAACTTGTGATTCTGGACACTTTTTGTCTGTTTTGCTATACTTCAGTTAAATGTGAAAAGTTTTTTTTGGAAATGAATACACAGTTTAAAGCAGTATTTTTGACTGCTATTGATTTTACTTTGTTCAAACTTGAAACTTTAAAGCCGCTCTGTTTCTCATGTTCCCTTTCCCCCCATTATTATTTTTATAATGCTTTTTTCTCTTTGCCACATAAGAAAAATAAACAGACAACAGAACCTCTGTGTTCTGCTACTCATATGCTGAACACATACAGTCTTTATGCATTGCAAGTAGGACATGAAATCCAGCTGGTGTTCATTTCAAAAAGGAGACACTAATCAACCTCCCTCTTTAATAAAATGGCACAAGAACCCTCCCAGTTGTATTGACACTGAACATGTCCCCAAAACAATGAAACTGCAATAAGATGGCAAAAATAGCTTTGCTTTTATGAATGTACATTTTAAATGCATAAACTGTGAACAATTGCATCTTCTTTGGCGTTTTGTGGTATAGCGAGGTCTGTGATGAAGAGACAGATGCAGTGATATGTGATGTTAGTTCCTACAGTCAGTTTCCCAAACACTATTATGGTTTTTTTGTTGTGAAAATCATAATAACCTACAATGTTCCTTCTCTTGCTCTCCTTTATTATATCGTAAGGTTGTGATTTCAAAAATCATACTAGATAAAGTACGAGAAACAAGAGTGGGAAACAATAATGGAATTGTGGGGTAGATGCTAAGTGGTCTTCACTACCTGATTCCAGAACCTGGCTTAGGACAGGGCTGGCTGTGGCATGAAAGGCAAGACTAGTACAGGGAAAATCATAAAGGTAGGCTGATATTCTCATCTCAAATACACCTCTGTTTTTAATGACATGGATTAACAATTGTCAGGGAGGGGAATATCGACTTATTTTGCTGCTGAAGTTGAGATCTTTCCCCTAGTAATCTCTGATAGCAAACATTCAATGTATAAACCATAAGGAAAGTGTGTCCTTGTAAATCCAATCTGTTTTATTTTCTCTTCTCTTTGGGTCATCTATTCTTTCAGTCATCACTGCTTCCTCTTCCTTTTCCTACCTGTTTCCTCTTTCAGTCCCCTCTACTCTCTATTTTTATATACATACTTCCGTAATAATTCCTTTCTATCCACCCTAAGCTTGTGGATATGTGTGGTTGCTAGACTCCATTTATTACTGGTGGTGTTATTTTAGTGTTTTCTGTCAGCTGTGAATAAAGGCAAGAGGCATCCTTTGCCTGATTTACTGGCATATGGCATAACCAGATTTCAGACTGCAAGAGTGCAACCAGACATGGCAACAAGTGGCTGAAAGAAAAGCATATTTCTGCTCCAATTTCAGCAAGAGCAAGGATTTTGATTTTTGGGGGTTTTTTTGCTTATTGTTTCCTCAGTTCTGGATGTATTTTTACAATTCCTGTTTGAGTTTAAAAATGTCAAATACCTACAGGAGTTAGCTCTTGCTGTATTTCTACGGAACTGTGAAATTATATACCAAAAATGCTATCAATTCTTATGTTAATTTGCATTTAATATGAGAAAGGGATTAATTCAAGTCCCAAAATTTTCTTTGGAAATTTATCTCTTTGGAGATGCTGAATCATTCTTTTGAAGTAACAGTGTATGCTTGCTAGATTTCAAAGCAGATATGAAGAATGTTAGAGTTTGCTTTAAAAATACAATTTATATGCTATGAGTTCTCTAAAATAAGCATGACTGACTGTGGGTGTACATTGAGAAACAGTATTTCTAAGGAGAAAAGAACTAATTAAATCCTCCAAAATGTCGTATTAATGATTAGAAAAGATTTTTGTTTGAAAAGAACAAAAGCTGAAAGTGGTAGAAAGTGAGCTGTTCATAGCTTAATTTATGGTTTTAAACCTAAAAATAATAACCTAAAAAAGCCCTTGTCCTCCTCATTTGAATAGATAACTTATATCATTGACTTTGCAGCTAATACCAAAAAAATTTGTTCATTTGCATTTCATGTAGAGAAGCCAAGCCTGCATTCCTTAGGCATCTGTTTAAACAAAGGGTGATACCAGATCAAGGGCAAAGCTGAAACTGGAGTAATTTGCTTTATATGGAGGAGGTAAATAAATATCCCACTGTACAGAGTGATTGCAACATATGACTTCTGTCAACCTACAGCTGATTTAAACAGCTCCTGAAATCTTAATCTGTTTTTTGTCTCTCCCAGTTGCAGTTTGCTCTCTTTAGTTGTCCTAATCAGTCATTTTTAAGACCCTGCTCTCAAATAGGCAAGTTGAAAAAGGAAAAAATGAACCCTGTACTTCTAAGGTGTTCCTTTTAACATACAAAATGTGTATCTAAACTTGTAAAGAGGCCACACAAACAGCAGAAGAAAAGGTGAGAAAGCAAGTTTTTAAAGGTGAAGAACAGTGATCCTATAAAATTCTTCTTGCAGTCAGGAATTGTCCTAGGAATTACATAGTTATCGATCCCGTGTGAATATCTTAAATTTCAGCCAAGCAGCTTTTAACGGGGGAGTTTGGCTGGTTTTTGTTTCCTTTCAGTTCTCACATTAATACAGGGAAATATATCCATGTGGAATGTGTTTCAGTATTATTTACAATAACTAATCCCAAGCATGCAATACTTCCAGCTAATGAGCAATTTAGATTAAAGGCAGATGCTTGCTGAAACCATGCATTTGGCATTCATCTCATAGCAACATTTAATCTGTGCTGTATGTTTATTTTTTGGTATGTTGGTTGCCAAGTGGTTGCAGTTCTCTTCTGTTGTAGTTTAAATTTTATAAAAGGCCTCCATCTTGGAATTGTAGAATCATACAATATCCTGGGTTGGAATGGACCCACAAAGATCACCAAATTTCAGCTTCTGTCCCTGCAAAGGACACCCCCAGAATCCCAGCATTTACCTCAGGGCATTGCTCAAAAGTTTCTGTACCTCTGTCAGGCTTAGTGCCGTGAGCACTTCCCTGGGAAACCTGTTCAGTGCCCAACCCCCTGTGGAGGAAGAGCCTTTTACGAATATAAAATCTAAAACTCCTCTGAAACCTTGTGCCCTTCACACATACAGAAAAGCAAAACTGCTACCGCTGATCAGTGTTTTATGCATTTAGCAGAGAACTCAAGGAGGTCTGACATCCAGAAGTTGCTTGAGGCTGAAACTCAGCAGGATTTTGATTCTGGATAAAGCTGGACACTTACAAAATGGCAGGAATGAGCTGGCAAGTTTAACTTCAGAACCAGTTGAGCTCATCTGTTGCCACAGTTTAATGATGTTGAGCATGTGTTAGGCTTCTCCAGCAAACAGAGAAGCAGGTCCATGTGTCTGTACTTGGAACAAACAGGTCCTGGGGGGCAGTCAGCAGTGGTCTGACTATTTATTGTCATCTGACCATGCATGAGATGCTGTGGTGCTGTGATCTCCTCTCAGAGCTTAGGTCTGGTCACAGTTGGATGCTGAGAATTTGGTTTGTGTTGTGCTGTGTGAACACAAGACGGAGGGGATCCCCAAGCAAACAAGATATCAGAAATCACTAATTAAAGGTCAATATTTAATGATTTCTAATAGAAGAATAGAAAGAAAAATAAGTAAGAATAAAAAACAACTTGTGACCAGAAACAAACTGAAGCAGAAATAACCAGCACTGGTTTCAGCTGAACAATAAGCAAAACTAGGATATGAAAAGACAAAAAAAGGAAAACAACTTAGAGGCATGACACAACAGGAATTATTTGGAATTATTTTAACTTAGAGACAGAAGCAGAGAGAGAAATGATTAGAGGAAGCTAGGAGAAAATACACTTTCAGGGAAGCTTATTTTGTTTGATGACATTGGTGAACAGGACTGTATTGTCCTAGCAGACATCCTTTAGCTTTGTTAAGATAGAGAAGAGATTGCAGTGGGATAATATGAGGTTTTTCAGGGGCATTGCTGCTTTGTGTTGCTAATATTGGCCATATACTAATCTGAAATCACTTTCCATATGGGTACATTAATTTTTCTTGAGGATCAAAAGCTGAAAGACTCGTAGAAGGGATCAAAGAAAGATAAAATATGCTGAATTGTCTGCTTTGTTTAAACAGTAAAGACATTCTTTAAAAAAGTTGAGTGGCAGAGAGGAAAGGAGATTGATTGACATTTTACTATTTTGATGTTTTCTTTAGTTACTTTATGCCTAGTTTTTTTACTGAGGCTATCTTTTGCTTGGTGGAACAAATATGTTGTTTACTTGCTTATTGACATGGGTGGAATGGGCTACCCAGAGGCAGGTATTGAAATGAGCAGTGAATAGTAGAGAGCCAGTCCACCCACCTGTGTGGGAGCGTGAAAGCACATTTTTGTTACTCAGCTGGAAGGATCAATTGCTGAGCTGACAGCAGGAAGCATTCGCCTGCAAAAATGAATTTATTCCTTTTGCATTACCTATCAAGAAGTGGGTAGTTGGAGAAACACCTTATCATTGCAGAAGGCTAATGACTGATTACTGATGTCATTATTAAAATCAAAGGGAGTTTTATTTCCCTTTGTGTCCTTAGGTGAAGGGAGGCTACAAGGTGAGCAGCCAGAACAGCACATCCCTGCTGCCTTTGGGATGGTTGTAATATACAGCTCTGTTTTGCCCAGCCACATGTTGCACTGCCATAGATCTGGGAACTGCTTGCTCTTTATGCAACAGATAAGCACCCATGACTTTTTTGAAAGTAATATAATAATAACATAAACCTTTACAAATTAGAACCCTTATTGCTTTCAAAGGGATGCTTAGACTCCACTCTGAGGTGTGCTGAATGTTAAGTAGTCACTGGGGGGATGTAGGAGTTCTGGATGGAGTTAGGGCTCGTCTTGAAGGAGTTTTTATCACAGCATTAAATTGCTGCTTCATCAACAGCAATTTTTGAACTTTATCTGAAAGTATTGCACTCCAGGTAATATAAACTTAAATACACTCTTTTTGGCATTTCTTTTGAAAGAGTTGGGCTTTTTGCCTGAACAGTTTAAGATAAGTTTTAAGCAACAGATCTTTCAGAGACAGTCTCACGTATGGCCCAAATTCTGGGAAATGTTTACTCCTTTAAGTAATCATTCTTGTTTTAATGAAAAGCATCTGAAGATCATTGTCATGAGCAGAACTGGAACTAAAATGATAACTGCATCTGGTAAAGGGAAGTCAGTATTTAACCTCCACTTGTGGCACACGGACAGTGCCGACCGAGGGATTGCCTTGTCCATTACTGAAGGCAGGGGCATGAAAGAGCTCAGCGTAGTTCTGAAAGAGTAAAAAATCCAAGACAAACAGTACAGAGAGAGTTCAGCACAGTACCAGTCAGAGATGGATTTGTAGGTGTGTTTTAGTGTTCTCTGGATTGCACAAGTTCTTCACACCTGTTACTCTGTTTTATAGAATGCACTGTTACCTTTTAGACGAGCTGAATTTTGCCTGCAACATTAAAATCCATTTACAAGCCATCTACAGGCTCAGCTGCTTTTCATTCTGAGGCATAAAAAAGAAGGATTACTATTAAAGGACAAACCCAGGAAAAATGATGTGAGATACCTACCAAGAAAATGGAAAGTATGGGTTTGAAATGTTTGGCAGAGAACAACATGAAGCTTTCTTGGTCTGATAGCTATGGAAATGTGTGAATTTGTGTCTGGTGAAAGACGTGAATACTTATGAATGTGTTAATAAATCACATCTATCAGTTACAAACTAAGGAATAATTCTATTGTTCATTTCTCACTCCTGAAATTCGAGAAGAGTACCTGAGAAGCCTAGAGGAAAACACGGGAGTTGATTGAAATACCTGAGCAAGCCTGTTCCAAGACTCCATTTGCAGATGCTCGCTCAGGGGGTTGCTTTCCACTAAATGATGTTCTGTGATGTTCTGTCCTCCTTGCTTGAAGGCACCTGTTTATGCTGGGCAGTCTGTACCAGAATCTGGCAGTTAGCCAGCCCAAACTCCAAAGTGATGCTTCCTCATGTTGTTTTACCTAAAAAGACAAATTCATTCTCTGAAATTTACTGAGGATTCTTAGATGGCACTGCCACTGGAAGAGACTTATGGTACTCTCTGCTTTCTAGACAGATATATTCCAGAACAGAGCTTGTATTTAAAAATATTTACAGTGCTAAACTTTTGTGAATAAAGTGTTTTCTATGAAAAATAAGTAAGCAAGAAATGTCATGATTTTGGCTAATATTTATGACCAATGATGAGACCAGTGGGTTTTAAATGATGGTACAGCTGGGTGCAAGGGAAGCAGGTTCATTTCTGCAGCACACAAAATGCCAATAATTCATTAGACTCCAAACTGTCAGCTACAAGGTAGTTCTAATTGGACGTTTATTCTTTCTCCTACTGATCACAAAAGCATGGTGTATATTTGGGCTTTATTTCTTTTTGCAGTGTTAGGTTCTTTGTTTCTGTATTTATCCCGTGCTGCCTTCAGCTTCCATATCCTTCCTCTAGCCTTTCAACAGTATTACTGAATTTCTTTTCTTGTAGCTTTTCAGCTATACATGATAAGTAATCCAAGGGCTTTTAATGTCCATATTAAATGCATGCAGAACTTCTATTGTCCATCACCAAGGCTGTGATTTGTATCTAATGTGAATAAGTAAAACTCAGCCTTAACTTCACATGCATCTACATGCAGTCTTCAGTACAGTAGAATGAAGTATTACATAAGGAGAAGAAGTAAAGGACAAGAAAGGGAAGTTTTGATTATGACACATGTATATAAAACATTGATTTGATCTTGATTAAATGCCTCAAATAATGCTCAAATTCAGTGAAGCCTTGCCTATTTTACTAAACTTAGAAGATTTCACTTTCCAATTTACCTGTTGATAGATGCTGTAGTGTTTATGTCAAGGGCTTAGAGATTCTTCCAGATCTCCTTCCAACATTCTGCCAATGAGAAGCCCTGAAAGAAAAGGCTTTCTATTTTGAGGTTTTACTCTTGTACAAATATTTTATTAATATATTGTTCTCTTTGAAGTCCACAGGAAAAATCCTTGTGAGTTCTACGGGAGCTAACTTGAAAGTTTTCTTTGGTTTACACACCCTTGAGTAAATTTTTGTTGCAATTTTTTAAAAACACTATAGATATTTTTAAAAACTTATGTCCATGTGCAGTGTAGAGAAGAGTAATGGTTTCTTTGATTCTTTCTGTCACAAGCTCGTGGCATGGTTAGTTTTTTAGGCCTTCTTAGTGTTCTAGGCTTTTGTCATACACTAAGAAATTTAGACCATTCAGATAATTTCAGAAGTAGATGTTCTACCATGCTTCAAAGGATAACTGGCTCAGAGAAATACCCCCAAAATAAGCATTTTCTACTTTTGTTCTCTGCAAAGAATATTATATGTTAGCCTTTAGTTTTTAATGAAAATTCTCTATTGCCTCTTCCTTTTCTCAAAACTTTAGAATGAAGTGCCCAATGTCTCTTTGTTTCTCTTAGCTTTGTTGATGGGAGGTTTATAACTAGCATAAGTCTGTGAGAAGTTCTAAATGGAATATTGCTTTTCTGTTTTGGAAATATTTTGTAGGGGTAACTACAGTAGCTTTAATGTCACATACTCCCACAAAAAGTTTCAGGGATACAAAGTCTCACAGCCTTTGGGATGAAAACTCTAGTAGCTCTGACATAAAGGACCTTCTTTATATATCCTGTTATTACACAGGGATCACCAGCTCAGGTTTGCAATGAGCAACAGTAAATCAGTCACCACCACCTGCACTCGAGCATTGTCAGCAGCTTGTTTTTCTCATCCATTTCTCATCCATTTCTCATCCATTTTTCTCATCCATTCTCATCCATTACTGGTTTCCTCAGGCCCTGAATGGACTCTAACAACTCAGTAGTTAAGGCATCTGGTTAAAATTGTGTAGCCTATGACACCTACCAAATCAAAGTAATGTAATACTTCTTTCTGCTTTTTAATTTTTACAAAGATGGGAAAAAAGATTAACAGCAGAATTGATGCCTTAAGAGGCCACCTAGAAACAGAGACCAGACAGCAGTAAGGGAATAAAGGTGGGTATTTATTTGAAAGGCCTTCAAAGGTGCACCCTGGGAAGCAAAGGGTTCCAGGCTGGACCCAAAGATGAACCCCAAGATGGACAACGAGTCATGCGCTTCCCACACCTTTATAGGTTTGGTCCATTTGCATATCAGCATAAATTCACCAATTAAAACTTTGCAATTTCCCCCAGCTTGTCCCCCCCTGTTAGAGGCTTTGGGCCTGTACAGTCTTGGTGTCCTTGAGCTGGCCCAGAGAGATTTTGTTGTCTATCTTAGCATGAGAGAACAGCAGCTAACAAGGCTGCAAAGCATCTCAAAGTTACACATCAGGCAATACAGAATTTGAAAAATATAAGAGTTAAAACCTAAGGCATCCTAATGTGCAAAAAAACCCTATCAAATATCTAGCAAGAATCTTCTAATAAACGGAAACATAAGAGAAACACAAGAAATATTGTGCTTTTGAGTGAATAACCCTTCACCTCTTTGAAACATGACTGCATTCCCATTTAAAAAAGCTAGAACAGATATCTACTCATGTTTTCCCTCTTTCCTGTCTCCATATCACATCTTCTAATGTATATAAGCCTCTGTCATAAAATCTCTCCCAAAAGAGGTTTTGGTTTTGTTCAATCAAAGTGAAAATTCAGGTAATATGATGTTATACAGGTGCCTTAAAGAGACCATCATCTGCTCTGATGACCTGACCAACAGTAATGTTGTTGTGCTTGGTTAAGTTTATAGAAAAGGCAAATAATTGTAAGGCTGCTCAGGTCCTTCTGGCCTTTGCCATCTGTGATGCCTAAAATGATTGCACTGCTAATGATGTCCTTCCCTTGGCTGAAATACAGAGGCTTGCTGTTGTTGTTATAGTCTCCTAAGATCATTAAGATCAGCTTGGGGTTGTGGTATTTGTTTATAATGTGGCAGTTCACAGTTCTTTTTTTAAGGTAAGGAAAACGTTAAAGGGGATGTATGTCATACCACCGTAAGAACATTAAAGGACCTGCAAGTTAAATATGAAATTGGGAATAACTTCCCTGGTATTGCTTCTTCATAAGAAGGACTGAACAGGGGTTATTTTGGTTTCTTATTTCATGTCCTTGCAGAGTAACGTTATGTAGCTTTTGGTCTGTGAGAGGTGAGACAGTGCTCAGAAGGGTGGGGAAACTTCTCAAGTTTTGTAATTGATGCAATTATTTAATCCTTGTTTTTTCTAGTAACTATTTTCTTGCAAATCAGTCCACGTGATGAGTATTTATTCTTTGATATCGGCACAGCTACAGGTCTAAAGGAATTCTGATTCCATTGCTTTTGCTTATCCTCTATGATCCCCACCCAGTCATCACCATCTGTTTGCACGACTGACATTTACAATCTCATGAGAACAACAAAAGGAGGAGCCAGGGTGCAAGCCTGAAAGCTGGAGGGGGACCTTTTCAAAGGTCAGAGGGACAAAGGGGTATGGCTCCCAACTGAAAGAGGCAGGTATTGATCAGGTACTGGGAGAAAATTCCGAGGGTTGTGAGATACTGGAAGAGATTGCCCAAAGAAACTGTGGGTGCTGCATCCCTGGAAGTGTTCAAGGCCAGTCTGGATGGGGTTTTGAGCACCCTGGCCTAGTGAAAGGTCTCTGCTCACAGCAGGGGATTGGAACTGGATGACCTTCAAGGTCCCTCCCAACCCAAACTTTTTCTGAAAGAGATTATTTTTCTCTGAGTATCTTCTTTTATTTCTCATGTGCCTGGTTCTTTGGTCAGCTTCTCTGCAACATGCAAGTATGATAGTCTTGGTAATGACCTGCATTTGTCCACTTGGATTGTGGGGGATCTCGATCTGAGCAAGTCACAATTTGGTTCTTATTGCTCTCAGTCTTTTGCTTTATGGATCACATCAATTAAAAACTGGGAGGAACAGGTATTAATGGGAGACTTCAAATATTTTTTGCTCTACTTTTCCTCTCAAATAATGTCCTCATTCCACCCTGAGGTTGCTACTGTTGATGGGGGAAAAAAATGACCATAGAAGAAAGATGTCACATTTTCTTCTCTTCCCTTCAAATACTATGTATCAAATTTAAGTTGAAAATAGGTTTGCTCTACATTCCTTTTATTTAAGCATTTCAGTACAGATTATGTCAAAAATATATCACAGAAGAAATAGAAAGCTTCCTATGTACTGAGTATTTTTCTCTTGTCTTATAAAATGTCTCACTTGAAGAAAAAATTTTTGCATGCAGAAGGGATTTTGAAAAATGTCCTTTCCTGACTAATATATTCTATACATATAATTTTATTGCACTTAAAATGGTATAACTTGATTTTAGACAAAATCTACCCTGACTTCATCAACCATACTTTACTTCGGAATACCCAGTAAGTAAAAAAACCCATTCCTGCATAATATTTTATTTTTAGCTTCCTCTGGTGAAGAATCTGCTATCGTACCAGAAAAGAATTTTAAAGTGCCCTTAATTTTACTTGCTTTCTGCATCACCTAATAACCTCACAACATGTGTTTCAATAGCCAGAACGTTTTCTCTTTTTCTAGAGTGTGCTCTGCTTTGCAGATGACAGCTGAGCTTGTCTAATCAAACTAAAACTGGTACACTTACTGAACAAGGCTGAGCACTTGTTTATGATATGAACCAAAGGCCAACTCTGGATGTATGTTACGGAATGCCAAATAGATAAAGATGCTTCCTGACACTGAAATGAACTGCAGTTTTGCCTAAGGAAGCACCACATGAACTGCCTTGCTGCTTTAAAAACCAGCCCCACAAACACGAAAAACAAGCAATTGAAGTCTAAATGTTTAATCACAATTTGAGTTTGAAACTTGTGCTAGATGAGTTTGTGTCTGTATCTCTGAGAAACTGCTAAAAAATAAGGTTGTGGATAGCAGTTTACTTTTACTTTTCTTCAATGATTTCATACAATTCCTAGATTATCTCCCTTTCCCATCCTTCCTGTCACTGTTTTTGACAGGGACAAATGGCTGAGGAGATGCATGCAATGCAGTTGTCAGCTCCAACAAGATGCTGCAGAAAGGTGTATGGGAATAGCTGTCAGTAACAACAACAGTCAAAAAAAGACTTTATTTCTGTTGGCCACTCATGTGTCATCTGGGAATGAAATGTCTTTTGCACAGATTCATCATATTTTCCTTCTACTGTCTTAATGTTGCAGTAAAGACAGGTTTAGTGGGGTGGTTTTTGTTTGGTTTTTTTGTTTTTGTCACCTTAAGTATTTAAGATTTAGTATATGGATGCTGAAAACAATTCCTGGATTTGATGTTACTTAGAATATATTGTTCATGCAATTTCCCCAAGTGTTTTCCATTTTCCTTCCTTCTCAAAATTTATTTTCTATTTATATTTTGGAATTTAACTTGTTAGTTTCTAATAAAGTTTACAAATAACTCTGAAACTATGTGAAGGTTTGCATTTGTTTCCTTTCATTGAGAGAATCAAACGATGGAAAATTTCAGAAGTTTTGTGATGTCTAGAACAGACAAACTGCTAATTTGCTTGGGGTTTGTGCACCTGTTTTGGAGTTCGATTGTTTTTGGCTTTTATTTTAGTCATGAATGGAAAAGGCAGCCACACTAATTAAATTTTTATATAATTCATATCTATGCATGTAATTATCTAGAGCTTACTGATTTAAAAAGCTGCCTGCTCTTGACTTCTACCCTTCATGGGTTTTTTCTATCATGTTTTTTCCACTCTGAACTGTAAATTGTCACTGAACTGTTTTTCATCATCCCTTTAAAACAAGAATACACCTGCTGCAGACAAAACACCTTTGCTTTGATTTCAGTGACGTGTTTTGTTCTGCTCTCTAAATGGCCATTCTTGAGGTTTGTCTACTACTTAATGTAAAATGAAAGGCATCTTTCATGTGCTGTTCAGAAAAAAATAATCAGAGTAATAGATGAGTTTCCTGCCTTTCCACAGACACTACATGCCTTCTTATTGGCAGTATCATGGCAGAAGGCCACCAGGAATAGAAGATATACGGCAGACGTGAATTCCTTGCCTTTCTACGGGAAACGCTTTGTCCCTAACTTGCACATACCATGACTGTCATAAAAATATATTGCTTTACACTGTTCTGGTGTTTCTAAAGCACATTTTAACGGCGATTGCATGCTAGAGACATTCTCCAAAGTCAGAACGATGGTGAGCATCTGTTCCCTACCAAATTCATTGCAGCTTTACCCAAGACCTGTGCAAGTGTGTCTATTCTCTTTTCCTTAGGCGGCGGTTCCCTGAGGAATGTGGAGTTGCTAACTGCGTTCCCCACTCTCTCAGCCGCCGCCTGCTCCTCCCGCGGGCCGGTGCCCGCTGCCCGCGGCCGCGCTGCCCAGCCCGGCGGGAGGCAGGGGGAGCCCGGGAGCAGCGCCC